>JARQOD010008749.1:0-34348 GCA_033576555.1 Oophaga sylvatica
GCAAATGCGTGGCATGTGCCAACATTGCAATAAGCAAGGGCTTTTCTGATTCAAGTGGAACTAAAACCTATTCTATTGCACATCATATCACGTGTACAAGGGCAGTGGTATATTGCGCTACTTGCCACTGTGGTTTGTCATATGTGGGAATGACATCAAGGGAATTCCGAAGAAGGGTACCTGAACACGTCATGGATATTGAAAATGTGAAACAGAAAAATGATGTCTCTCCCCTTAAATCTATTTCACGTCATTTTAAATCTGCACACAATTGTGATTAATCATTATTATGTGTTAGAGGCATTGACAGAATTTTGATTGGACCAAGAGGTGGGAAACACTTTCTTGCTCATAGAGAATCCATGTGGATCTATAAACTAAATATGTTGACTCCCTATGGCTTGAACAACCATAATAGCTTTGTACCTTTTTTACTTGTTTGGAAGTTCTTAAAGGGAAGGTGCCGCAATTTTATATTAATTGCAAAAAAAAGTAAGTAACAAAACATATTGTTTTAGCAAATGTTGTACTAACTAGGATTTATGTTTTATTTTTAATAATTTTTTTTAATGTAGCCACTGGGGGCTGCCATTTTGCTTTGCAGGTCTGTAATGGTCGCTGCACGACACTTACAGTCTGCAAATATGGCAGTCCCTGGGCATAGGAGACAGCGGTCGGATGCCAACCGTATCTCTAACATTGCAGCCCCGTTAGCAGTGAACTGGGCATGCCCCTGTGGGCTGCACAATTCACTGCTGTAGATGTGGCCAGGCGCCATTTATTATAGCCCAGTGCTATCCGCTGAGCTCCACTTACCCTCTATCACTTTAACCGGAGGAGGGAGAGTAGTGAGTTCGGGTGATTTACCTCCATGCTCCTCTGTCCTGTTACTTCAGGCACTGCACTGTGCGTCCTGAGCAGACATCCTCTGCTCCTCACATGCTGCCCTGCTCTACTGTGTCCTTCTTCTGCTCTGTCTCCACCTCCCCATCCACACACAGTCCCAGTGATCTCCGATCTCCGATCTCCGATCTCCGGTAAGCTGCATTCACAGCCAGCAAAGAGAGGGAGTTAACACCTGGAACGCAAGAGAAAGAGTAGGACAGCTCACAGGACAGTGGTTAAAAGATGGTGGGGGACAAGAATATTATTCACAAAGCAGGGGAGAGAAGTCGCATGCATACAACAGGGATCACCATAGATAAATACAAAATTTCTTTATTAAAGTAGCAACACTGCAAAATCAGCAAGCACCAGACAAGCCCATGGTAGGGCTGTGCCCCCTTTAAGAATGATATGTATTTTCCCATGTGTGTGAGTGTGCATGTGAATGTGCACCCCCATAGTGGTATAACACACCCCTATAGGGGTATAATGCAACCCCCATAGTATAATGCACCCACATAATATAATGCAGCCCCATAGTAGTATATTGTATCCCCATACCGCAGCTTTACAAAAAAACAAAAAAGTTTCTCCAGTGTTGTCCTCTGTTCGATACATGACGCCACTGTCATACGCCAGCTCCTTCCACCATATATCTCCCTCTGTGACCCCCCATAGACCAGCACACTGCTCTCCTGAAATACTATGTGCTGCTGTCACCCTGCTCCTTCCACCATATATCCCCCTCTGTTACCCCCATAGACCAGCACACTACACTCCTGAAATACTCTGTGCTGATGTCACCCACCTCCTTCCACCATATATATTCCTCTGTGACCCCCCCCATAGACCAGCACACTGCTCTCCTGAAATACTCTGTGCTGCGGTCACCCTGCTCCTTCCCCCATATATCTCCCTCTGTGACCCTGGAGGTCTGGAGGTGACTGTCTCTCCCCATGTGTGCTGTCTCTCTCCCCATGTGTGCTCTTCCCATGTGTGCAATCTATCCCGCTGTGCCTGGTTTCTCTCCCCATGTGTGCTCGCTATCACCCTGTGCCTGGTCGCTCTCCCTCCTATGCACTCCTCTCCCCCCTTGATGTCTCTCTCCCCATGGGTCGCTCTTCCTCCTATGCACTCCTCTCCCCCCTACATGGCTTTCTCCTCATGGGTCGCTGTCCCTCCTATGCACTCATCGCCCCCTGCATGTCTCTCTCCCAATGGGTCACTCTCCCTCCCTCCTATGCCATCCTCTCCCCCTGCATGTCTGCATGATACAGCGAGCAGCACCAACTAGCAGAATCCTTGCTACCTGCAATCCTCGGTGACTGTATACTTGTCAGTATAAATTTGCAGTCACCAACAAAATGGCTCTGCACTGTGTTTCTAAATGTCAACCTCTCTTATCCCTTAGCAAACACGCTGAAGGGTAGGAGAGTGACATCACACACATGTCAGCAGATTCAGCCCATAACTACTGCAGTGCAGTAATGTGAGATAGTTGTACACTAGGTTTTTGTCAAATTTCAGTTGCTGCTCCCCCTATTGTTTAAAAGTGGAAATACCAAACCTTTTAAAATTATTTTTCATATTTTACTAAATTCTAAACAAATTATATTTTCTAAGAAAATGTAAACATTAATTCTTTACATTTTTTCAATTGCTGAATAATTTTTTTTTTTATGGCACCTTCCCTTTAACATAGGACTACTACTGCTCTATTTCTATATTTTTTATATTTCACATTAACTTTGATCTGCAATTTTTTTAGGCCTTTTTATGCTTTTTTTAATTAATAGAGTACTATTTTAATACGGTTTGTGGTTTGTTGGGTTTTTCATTTCTCTTCTCATTTTTCTTTAGATTATTTTATTGGGAACTTGTCTTTTTGGGTTATCATGAGTACTTTTCGGTTTTTCTATCTCCTGGGACTGATTCTTTGGACACAATCTTTTGCCACATTATTTTGGACTTTATTCCTTATCTAATATTTACATGGCACATTTTGTATATATATATATATATATATATATATATATATATATATATACAGTATAAACAGGGCGGTCCAAAAGAAGTTGGACAGTATGTGTAATAGGGTTATGAAGGGGGAGATTTATCAAAAATGGTGTAAAGTGAAACTGACTCAGTTGCCCTTAGCAACCAATCAGATTCCATTTTTCATTCTTCACAGATTCTTTGGAAAATGAAAGGTGGAATCTGATTGGTTGCTAAGGGAGGGCAACTGAGTCTGTTTCACAGATCCAGTTGTCACAGATAAATCTCCCCCAAAATGGCAAATAATTTAAATACAGATCAAAGAAAATGGATTTTAAAAGAGTAATGGAAATTTCAAAATGCTGAAACAGTTAGAGCAAATTGGGTTGAAACATTTGGTACTCAAGCCCCAAAGAGACAAACCATTTACCGCATTCGTGACAAATTCGATGCCACTGACTCAAACCTTAATGCTCCAAAAACTGGTCGACCCAAAACAGCCTGTACAGAAAATAATAAACAACAATTTAATGAGATTATGCTTAAAGAAATTGAAGAAAATCCAGTAATTTTAGATAACATTATGTGGAGTGATGAAGCTTCTCTCACATTGTCTGGCCATATTAACAGACATAGTTGTATTTACTGGTATAATGAGAACATGCATTTAACATTAGAGCAACAAATAAATGAGCCTGGTGTCAATGTTTGGGGTGGTATTTCAAGTTTTGTTTTTTTTGGACAATTTTTTTTTGATGAAACAGTCACAGGAGATAAGTATCTCGAAATTCTAATGAATCAAGTTGTTCCCCAGTTACAGCAACAGCCTAATTCAAATTACCTTTATTTACACAAGATGGGGCCCCTCCACATTATTCAAGAGTAGTCCGCGAGTATCTTGATGAAACATTTCCTAATAAACGGATTGGCCGAAGAGGCCCACTTGATTGGCCGGCACGTTCACCAGACTTGACCCAAATGGATTTTTTCTTTTGGGGAGTACTTAAGGACAAAGTTTATAGTCGAGAACCAAAAAGTGTCAGTGATTTGAAAAATTACATAAGAGATGTATTTCAAGAAATTAATACTAGTGTTGAGCATTCCGATACCGCAAGTATCGGGTATCGGCCGATATTCGCGTTATCGGAATTCCGATACTTAATTCCGATACTTTTTCAATATCGTATACCGGAATCGGAAGTTCCCATAATTCTTTGAGAGGCAATGTGATTTTAGTCAGCCAATGAGGAATCCTACGAAGTGTGGGCACATCCTGTAATGCTGCGGTCATCTTAACTAATGGCATGGCTGTGATTGGCTGCTGAAATGATGTCAGAATGCACTATAAAAGGCGCCGCAGCCATTTTAGCGTCACTGTGCTGTGAACTCAGTAAGGGACAGAACGCTGCTGTGCTGACTCTGAGGGACAGTTAGATATTGCGATTTTGTGTACTACTGTGCTTGAGGCAGGCTAGTTTACCAACCGCTGTGTAAAGCTTCATTTTGCCAGTGTTGTTTTAACAGCTCTGTGCAAGGTGTGTGTGTGACAGTGCAGGTGACGCTGCAGTTTGCTCTGCATCCACCGCTGTTTGTAGGCATCTGCACGTGTCACTGACTCTTTTTTTTTATTATTTTATTTAGTGGAATTGGTGCAGCTCCATTATATTAGAAAAAAATCAAATCTATTAGTGTGACGTGCTTCCATCCGTATACAATACATTGGTTGCAAACACTATAGAAGTACAGAAAGGAGCTTTTCACAGATAGTGAATAGTTGTGTTTCAGTGTTCACTGCAGTCTGTGAGGTTTTGATTTTTTGAGTGCAGATCACGCTCCAGTTAGTTCTTCAACCACTGCTGGTTGTAGTCTGCTGAGCGTGTGTCACTGCCTCATCCTTCACATTTTTCTCTAATTGGTGCTGCTCCATTTTAGTGGAAAAAAATCTAATCTATTAGTGTGACGCGCTTCCATCCGTATACAATACATTGGTTGCAAACACTATAGAAGTACACAAAGGGGCCTTTAACAGCTACAGAACAGTTGTGTTTCAGTGTTCACTGTAGTCTGTGAGCTTTTCATTTTGTGAGTGCAGATTACGCTCCAGTTTGTTCTTCAACCACTGCCGGTTGTAGTCTGCTGAGCGTGTGTCACTGCCTCATCCTTCACATTTTTCTCTAATTGGTGCTGCTCCATTTTAGTGGAAAAAAATCTAATCTATTAGTGTGACGCGCTTCCATCCGTATACAATACATTGGTTGCAAACACTATAGAAGTACACAAAGGGCCTTTAACAGCTACAGAACAGTTGTGTTTCAGTGTTCACTGTAGTCTGTGAGCTTTTCATTTTGTGAGTGCAGATTACGCTCCAGTTTGTTCTTCAACCACTGCCGGTTGTAGTCTGCTGAGCGTGTGTCACTGCCTCATCCTTCACATTTTTCTCTAATTGGTGCTGCTCCATTTTAGTGGAAAAAAATCTAATCTATTAGTGTGACGCGCTTCCATCCGTATACAATACATTGGTTGCAAACACTATAAAAGTACACAAAGGGGCCTTTAACAGCTACAGAACAGTTGTGTTTCAGTGTTCACTGTAGTCTGTGAGCTTTTCATTTTGTGAGTGCAGATTACGCTCCAGTTTGTTCTTCAACCACTGCCGGTTGTAGTCTGCTGAGCGTGTGTCACTGCCTCATCCTTCACATTTTTCTCTAATTGGTGCTGCTCCATTTTAGTGGAAAAAAATCTAATCTATTAGTGTGACGCGCTTCCATCCGTATACAATACATTGGTTGCAAACACTATAGAAGTACACAAAGGGGCCTTTAACAGCTACAGAACAGTTGTGTTTCAGTGTTCACTGTAGTCTGTGAGCTTTTCATTTTGTGAGTGCAGATTACGCTCCAGTTTGTTCTTCAACCACTGCCGGTTGTAGTCTGCTGAGCGTGTGTCACTGCCTCATCCTTCACATTTTTCTCTAATTGGTGCTGCTCCATTTTAGTGGAAAAAAATCTAATCTATTAGTGTGACGCGCTTCCATCCGTATACAATACATTGGTTGCAAACACTATAGAAGTACACAAAGGGGCCTTTCACAGATACTGAACAGTTGTCTGCAGGGTTCACTGTAGTCTGTGAGGAATAACCACACTTAGGCCTTAACTTTTCTGACTTTTTTATCAATCTACCAAGATGAAGAAGTCAGTGAGTAAGGCACGTGGTCGTGGTCGAGGCCGTGGATTTGCAGCAGGGAGAGGATGTGGGGATTCTGTGGCTGCTGCCGCACCCAGTGACACAGCATCCACCAGTTTTCCCCGTGAGCGTTCCTTTATGCGCACTTTTGTAGGAGCTCAGCGTACCCCCCTGCTGCGTGAAGAACAAATTGAAGCCGTTGTTGGTTGGATGGCAGCCAATGCATCGACTTCAATAGCTTCCACCTCCTCTCAGGACCACAGCACTGTTGAACAACCATCAGTCTCTTCACCGCCTGCCAAATTGCCCAGGCAGTCAGAGAGCTCTGTACAGGAGCCAGCTGAGTCTCTGCTTCTGTTCTCAGAATCTGTTGGCTTGGAAACAGGGCCCAGCCAAGCAGCATTCTGGAATGTGAAGAAGAGGCAGTATGCAGTGATGCGCAACAGCTGTGTCTCTCTGAATCTGAAGAGGCGGGTGAGCCAGTGCCGATGGTCAGCACACCGCAGAACGCATCTGATGATGATGAGACTCAGGTGCCAGTTTCTGTTGAGCATGGTGCTGGCCAGACCACCCAACAACAGCAGTGTTGGAAGAGGGTAGTGGTGGAGATGATGAGGTCCAAGACCCAACATGGCGTGAGGAACAGGAAGGTGGTGGGAGCAGCTCTGAGGAAGAGATTGCACCAACGGTCCAAACAGTAGGGAAGGTAGGCTGCAGACTCGCTTGCCTGTAGCCTCCAGTTTGGCACCCGTTCGGAGCAGTTCTCTTCCAACAGCCAAACCGGGCACTCCCAGGACTTGCTCTGCGTGGTCCTTTTTTGATACAGTTGCAGATGATATTTGCTATGTAAAATGCAAGCTGTGTAATCAAAAAATTAAAAGAGGTAAAAGTGTCAGTAACCTTAATACAACAAATATGTGGAAACATGTGCGGTCAAAGCACTTTGTTGAGTTACAAAGACACACTGGAGATGTAGGCCAACCTACAGCAGCACCTACATCTTCAGCTCGTGTTGGAGCCTCTTCCTCCAGTTCACACACAGCTGGTTCGGCTTCCTCAAAGGATCGCCATGGAAGAACCTCTGTCACTGTTGTCCAGAGACACAGTGTTATTCCACCCACAGCTGCAAGTTCCCTGTCATCCTCACACACCCAGCCACAAAACAGCCATCGGTAGCACAGGCATGGGATAAAAGACGGCCATACTCGGCAAACCATCCACGAGCACAGGCTCTGAATGCTGGCATTGCAAAACTCCTGTCCCTTGAAATGCTGTCATTCAGGCTGGTGGAGACTGACAGTTTCCGTGAATTAATGGCATTGGCAGTCCCACAATACAATGTGCCCAGCCAATTTTATTTCAGCAGGCAAGCCGTCCCTGGTCTGCAAAAGCATGTTGAGGCAAAAATTAAACATGCGCTACTAAACGCCGTCAGTAGCAAGGTCCACCTGACCACCGATGCGTGGACCAGTACCCATGGCCAGGGACGATACCTTTCACTCACTGCCCATTGGGTGAATGTTGTGGAGCCGGGTACAGATCTTGCGAGTGGCGCTGTACGTGTTCTGCCAACTCCAAGGATTGCCGGAATCAAGTCTGTCCACATTGACTCCTCCTCCTACTCCAGTTCCTCAGAATCATCGCTGCAGGAGCCGTCACGGTCTACCTCCACATGGACCCGTGGACGCTTACCTGATGCGACCGATATGAGCACAGCCGTGGCCAAACGGCAACAGGCCGTTCTGAAATTAATTCCATGGGGAATCGAAGCCACACAGCGCAGGAGGTCTGGAATGCCATCAAGCAGGAGAGTGACGTGTGGTTTTTGCCAGCGAATCTCCAGCCAGGCTTGGTAGTGTTGACAATGGCCGAAATCTGGTGGCAGCTCTGGGCCTTGGCAACCTCACTCACATACCATGTCTGGCACATGTGCTCAACTTGGTCGTGCAGAGTTTTTTGAGGGACTATCCGGATCTTGATGCACTGCTGCACAAGGTCCGCCTAGAGTGCGCTCACTTGCGACGTTCCAGCATGGCCAGATCGCGCATTGCAGCTCTGCAACGCAGATTGCGCCTTCCTGAACATCGCATCATATGTGACGTATCCACCAGGTGGAATTCAACGTTACATATGTTGGAGCGGTTGTGTGAGCAGCAGCCAGCAGTTATGGAGTATCAGCTGCATCAGGAGCAATCAACACGCAATTTGCGCCGTCCACACTTCACCATTAATGAGTGGGCCACTATGAAGGACATGTGCCACGTTTTGCGTGCGTTTGATGAGTCAACGCGGATGGCGAGTGCAGATGATGCACTAGTCAGCCTGACTGTCCCCCTTATCTGCCTGCTTCAAAAAACACTGCAAGCAATAAGGGATGAGGTTTTGGAAGAGGTGGAGGATGAGGAGTCACAAATTCCATCACCTTCTGGAAAGTCAGCGCAACGTGGTTCCTCACAAAGGGCTGGGCAGGGCTCACTTTGTGAGGAGGATGAGGAGGAGTCAATGGAGGAGGAAGACATCGCTCCAGAGGGAGGTACACAACGCTCTAGTCAGTATGTAGAGCGAGGGTGGGGTGATGCAGAGCAGGCAGAGATAACGCCTCTTGCAGAGGACAAACGTTTCTTTGCCAGTTGGGAGTCTGCAGCACATGGTTGATTTCATGCTGCAGTGCCTAAGAAACGACCGCCGCATCGCCCACATTCTCACGACGTCTGATTATTGGGTGTACACCCTCCTAGACCCTCGCTACCGGGGACAACGTCAAAAGCCTCATCACACCGTTGAACCGGGAGCGTAAAATGCGGGAGTACCAAGACACACTGGTGCAATCCCTAATGTTCTACCTTACTGCCGAGAGCACTGCTGCTGCTACTGCTTTACAAAGCAGCTCTGTGCGTCGAGGCAGTGTAGAGAGCTCTGCAACAAGAGGGAGCACACGCAGTGCCTCTGCACAGGGAAAGACCAGTATGTTAAAAATGTGACAAAGTTTTGTGGCAGCGCCACAAATGTCTACACCATCCTAGAGGGCTCCAGTCAGCGGGAGGCAACGTATCCGTCAGATGGTGACAGACTACTTGGCTTTGCCTCTCAGTGTACTCCCAGATGGCTCTTCCCCATTCAAGTTTTGGGTCTCTAAGCTGGATACATGGCCAGAGCTTAGCCAGTATGCATTGGAGGTGCTGGCTTGCCCTGCTGCCAGTGTATTATCGGAGCGCGTCTTTAGTGCTGCAGGTGGTGTACTAACAGACCGTCGCATGCGACTATCCTCCGATAATGTAGACCGGCTTACTTTTCTGAAAATGAACAAGGCATGGATCTCGCCAGAATTTGTCTGTCCGTTTTCAGATTAAATAACTGGTTCGCAACGTTATCCATGTCTCCTGTTATGTTCATCTTTCTACCACCTGAACTCTACTCCCTGGGCTCCAACACTGCCAGTTGCTGCTCAGAAGTGTCGTGTCCACAGAACAAAACACAAGCTCTACTGTTAGTGGGGTTCAGTAACGCCAGCTGTTCCCCTGCTGTGTCAACGCAAGAAGTCTCCTGTTCCCGACACATGGACAGAAAAACACATGACCAACATGCTCCAAATAGGGAAGAGCCGTCACCCTGCTTGTTATGCTGAAAACATGAAATTGTGAAGTTTTGCAGGCCTAGAATGATAAATTTTTATGACAAATATGGACAAATAATAATTTGTCATCACAGCGCATATCTGCACATGTCTATTAGAAATGGTAACAAAAAATAAAACATAGTCTACTCTTCACATTTTGAAATTAATGCATAAAAGTACATTTCAGACTTATGAATTAATGCTTTTTAAGGAACTTTATCTGTACCTGTAAGATAATGCAGTCAATGGATGTACGAATCATTAAATCCTCATCATCATCATCACGAGTTTTATTTATGACAGACATTATAAAATACACATACTGATGCCAACTGTAACTTCAAACACCATATATGAAATGGCCAGCATGTAAACATGGTAATAATGTCCAATAATAAATTATTACATCTAGAAAGTGCATCATGCATACTGACAATAGGTAGTTATACCTGCAAGTGCTGTTGAAACAACCACAAGAGATATAAATTAATACTGGTATATAGGTATCACAGTGCATAGTTACTCATGGACAATGTTGATGTAATACTGTATCTCAATTAAGTCAGCGTCAACCATTAGGCTTGTTAGTCTTGTACATTGTTAAAGAGGGAACGTAATTTTTTTGTTTGTCATAGGTGGAGTATTACACATTAAATTATTACTGCTGTATTTTTTTTTGCGTCCCTAGTGCGCAATAACGCAGCCTAACCTCACATTTGATAGTCAGCTAATTGCCACACGCTACCCTACCCTACGCGTGACAGTAGGAAGGTAGTGTTGACGGATAAAGCTTTGCGCAACCAGACATTCTTTTACCCTCTTCAACACTCTACAAGCAAAAAATGCATGATTTCAGCCGCAGACTTTATTGACGTACAGTATAACATCGGCATTACCCATCAGAGGCTGTCCACTGTCTGATACAGACATAGAATATACCTTTGCTATCCGTAGCCTTTGTTTCACCTACACTTGCAGGCACACACTTAAATTGTGACAAACAATGCCTAATGTTTTTTTAAATGGTTATTTTTTATTGTACATTATTGTGTCATCAATCACATTGATGAGTCCATGCTGGACATGTCATACATGCTATAGAAAGTTACGATTTTATGAACTTAAATAATTGAAATGTCTGTGACTGTCACATAAAATTTGCGATGATGATGATGAGTGACTATTACAAAATCCATTGTCTTCACTATGTTATGGTTTAACATAGCGTTCCTTAAGCATTATTCATAAAAAAAAAATGGACTTTTATTCTTAAATTTACAACACTATATTTTGTTACCAATTTTTTGGGTGTTGTGTTGTTCCATTTATTTTTGGCATGTGCATATATGCGTTTATATTTGTATTTTCTTTATTTTTCCTTCTTGAAATTAGAAAACATGTGTATCTTTGTACCGTGTTAGCCAGTAGATAGAAAAATATTTAGACTTCAGAGTCAGCAGTGGTTGATACCTTTTAATGGATAACTGAAAAGATGGAAACAAATTGCAAGCTTTCAAGGCTACTCACGTCTCTTCATCAGGGAAAGACTAACTAAAAAAATTAAGCATCACATATTTCTATACACAACAGGACACAGGAATAGTGCAATAGGTAAGACAAGTAAGTGACGTGTATCAGAACTGTCATTATCTCACAGGGATGAACATAAATATTGGAACAGTTCCTAGATAAGGATAGAAAGTTTGATTGCCCTCTCATTGGCGTATTTTTTTGGGTTTTCATGACCCTGGAAGGGCATAGACGCAGATTCCTTAATTGATATAGAATGACATAAATCCATGTGATCTATTCATTCCATCACTAACAGTGTCAAAGGTCATGATGAGCTTATATTCTGAAACCTTGGTACGTTTCTCATATTTGAAGTTATATTTTAATACCAGTAATTCCATATCCATGATGCTATGACCGGGCATACAAAAGTCTTTTGCCACAGGTAAATTCATTAATTTATCTGTGATTGTGTGGCGCTGATAATTCATCCTTGTTCTCCTTTTTGTTGCCGGTCTCCCCTCACTTGTCCCTCCCTCACTTGTCTTAGCTATTCCTGTGTCCTGTTGTGTGTAGAAATATGTGATTCTTCATTTTTGGCTTTACTCTTAGCCTGATGAAGACACCTGAGTAGTCTCGAAAGCTTTGAATTTGTTACCATATTTTCAGTTAGCCATTAAACGTTATCAACCACAGAGGACTGTCAAGTATAAATATTTTTCTATTCTTGTAATTGAAATTTATCATTTTATTGTTGTAGTAAAAGTTCATTTATTCTTGTTTGAAGTACATACATTTGCAATGGCCACGTAACAAGGCAATAACTCAATATTTTGTGCCTACACCCTCCTTGACCCTGGGCTTCAACAGCGCCAGTTGCTGCTCAGAAGTGTTAGATGCACAGATGAAAACAATCGCTGATGTGTTTGTGGGGTTCAGTAACGCCTGCTGTTCCCCTGCTGTGTGTCTGGCAAAAATTACTGCTGCTAACTACAACTTCAACTTCAAACGTCTCATACTAGGCCTCTGCCTACACCCTCCTTGACCCTGGGCTTCAACAGCGCCAGTTGCTGCTCAGAAGTGTTAGATGCACAGATGAAAACAATCGCTGATGTGTTTGTGGGGTTCAGTAACGCCTGCTGTTCCCCTGCTGTGTGTCTGGCAAAAATTACTGCTGCTAACTACAACTTCAACTTCAAACGTCTCATACTAGGCCTCTGCCTACACCCTCCTTGACCCTGGGCTTCAACAGCGCCAGTTGCTGCTCAGAAGTGTTAGATGCACAGATGAAAACAATCGCTGATGTGTTTGTGGGGTTCAGTAACGCCTGCTGTTCCCCTGCTGTGTGTCTGGCAAAAATTACTGCTGCTAACTACAACTTCAACTTCAAACGTCTCATACTAGGCCTCTGCCTACACCCTCCTTGACCCTGGGCTTCAACAGCGCCAGTTGCTGCTCAGAAGTGTTAGATGCACAGATGAAAACAATCGCTGATGTGTTTGTGGGGTTCAGTAACGCCTGCTGTTCCCCTGCTGTGTGTCTGGCAAAAATTACTGCTGCTAACTACAACTTCAACTTCAAACGTCTCATACTAGGCCTCTGCCTACACCCTCCTTGACCCTGGGCTTCAACAGCGCCAGTTGCTGCTCAGAAGTGTTAGATGCACAGATGAAAACAATCGCTGATGTGTTTGTGGGTTCAGTAATGCCTGCTGTTCCCCTGCTGTGTGTCTGGCAAAAATTACTGCTGCTAACTACAACTTCAACTTCAAACGTCTCATACTAGGCCTCTGCCTACACCCTCCTTGACCCTGGGCTTCAACAGCGCCAGTTGCTGCTCAGAAGTGTTAGATGCACAGATGAAAACAATCGCTGATGTGTTTGTGGGGTTCAGTAACGCCTGCTGTTCCCCTGCTGTGTGTCCGGCAAAAATTACTGCTAGCTACCTAATCATGGTGAAAAAAACATGACATCTCAAAGTGTCTAGTGCTACACATAGATATGAGGCTACAGCATGATTTCTAAGCTGTAAACATTTGAAACGTCAACTTTCAAACCATAAAATGATTTGTCTTTGTCACAAATCTGTAACAAAATAATTGTGACATATTATTACAGATATGCACATGTCGAAAACAAATGCAAACACAAAAGCCTACTTATGCTATAGGATACTGATGGTCAACCTTGTCACTCCATAGCTTAGACAAATCCAACTCACATCATGATGACTCAAATACTGCAATGTTGGAAGTGCATAATGTGGGTTGAACTTTGACAACTGCTGCAGTGCGAAGGTTATACTTCAGTGTTCTTGCCTTTGAAATAAAAGCATACAAGTAAATATAATATCCAATGTTGATTAAGGGACGTGATGTACACCTGTAATATTGTGCAAACAATGCATGTAGGAATAGTCCTCTTCAACATTACTTATATTTGTGTCATTTTAAAAAATACATATTTGATTAGAAAGTTAACAGCCCATATCATAAAGGTCCATCATGTAAACATGATAATCGCTTACAAAAATCATGCATTGCCTTGGTAAAGTCAATAGTGCATAGTCACAATAGCAAAATATATACCTGTAAGTGGTGCTGAAAGAACGACAACTGATAGAATAGGTGAATGATATCTATTTATCAGACTGAATAGCGACACCTGTACAATGTCGATATAATACTGTACCTTAACAAAACAGCTGTGTCACACCTCACACGCATTTTTCTTGTAGCTTGTTATGTAATAGGGCACATGCGTGTATGTTTCATCATAGGTGCATGTTTACTGAGTAAAGCAGTCATGACAACGCCTTTGTGTTGTCGGTACGCTTGCGATGATGAACGATGCGCACCGTGAATGTTAGTCTGCGTCATAAGACGCACAGACGCTCCAATACCCAACGCGTCACAGCAGGAAGCCAGTCTGTGCGTCCAAACAAAGGCGCAAGCATACATGCACGTACCCTTTTATAAAGCTATATAAAAAAAAGGATGTAGTAGTAACGCACACTTTATTGAGGTACAGTATTACATCGCCATTCACCATCTGTGGCTATGCAGTGTCATCTATATATACCTTATCTATCCGTTGTCATGCTTGCAAGTCCACAGTCAGGCATAAATAGCTGTTTTCACTATGCACTTTTTAAAGGTTTTTTTTGTTAATATAAATGATTGGCACATATTATCAGTATTACATGATGGAAATTTTAGATATTTTTAAAAACTTTTTAGTGATATTATTCAGCAAATGAAAATGGTGTACATACTGTTACTTATCCATCATTAATGGATTCTGATATGTACTTGTATGCTTTTATTTAAAACCGTATAGCAGATTATTTAACCGATTTTTATTGTGGTTTGCATTGCTTTTCAACATGTTAATGTATGCGTTTATGTTTGTCAATTATTAATTTACATATATTTTTAAAGTAAAATCATCATCTTATGGTACTAAAGGTTATATTTCTCTTGTTTGGAGTATAGACATTTTTAATTGACACGTAACAAGGAAAATACTTGATCTAGTATTTAAACATCCTCCTTGACCCTGGGCTCCAACACCGCCAGTTGTTGCTTGGAAGTGCTGTTAGCACAGTCTACACTTGCTCCCGTGTTACTGGGGTTCAGTAATGTCAGCTGTTCCCCTGCTGTGTGAACGGCAAAAAGTCCTGCTGCCTCCACCCTGTTCTCTTCTCATCCCTGGGTTACAACACCGCCAGTTGTTTCTCGGAAGTGCTGTTAGCACAGTCTACACTTGCTCCTGTGTTACTGGGGTTCAGTAATGTCAGCTGTTCCCTGCTGTGTGAACGGCAAACAGTCCTGCTGCCTCCACCATGTTCTCTTCTCATCCCTGGGCTACAACACCGCCAGTTGTTTCTCGGAAGTGCTGTTAGCACAGTCTACACTTGCTCCCGTGTTACTGGGGTTCAGTAATGTCAGCTGTTCCCCTGCTGTGTGAACGGCAAACAGTCCTGCTGCCTCCACCATGTTCTCTTCTCATCCCTGGGCTACAACACCGCCAGTTGTTTCTCGGAAGTGCTGTTAGCACAGTCTACACTTGCTCCTGTGTTACTGGGGTTCAGTAATGTCAGCTGTTCCCCTGCTGTGTGAACGGCAAAAAGTCCTGCTGCCTCCACCCTGTTCTCTTCTCATCCCTGGGTTACAACACCGCCAGTTGTTTCTCGGAAGTGCTGTTAGCACAGTCTACACTTGCTCCTGTGTTACTGGGGTTCAGTAATGTCAGCTGTTCCCCTGCTGTGTGAACGGCAAACAGTCCTGCTGCCTCAACTTTAATTTCCATGGGTACCTTCTGCTACCCATCCGGGTTCCAGTACCGTCAGCTGGTTCTCCGCAGTGCCTTTGGCCTAGGTGCCTCCATGTCGGTATCCGAGTTCCAGCAACGTCTGCTGGTCCTTGGTAGTGCTTTGGAGCACAGGTACCTCCTGCTTAGTAACCCTGTCCCAGTAACGTCAGCTGGTCCTCGGTTGTGCCATTGGCTCTTTTCCTTCTGCTGACCCTCCGGGTTCCAGCACAGTCAGCTGGTCCTCGTTACTTTCATTGGCTCTTGTACCTTCTGCTACCCATCCGGGTTCCAGTACCGTCAGCTGGTTCTCCGCAGTGCCTTTGGCCTAGGTGCCTCCATGTCGGTATCCGAGTTCCAGCAACGTCTGCTGGTCCTTGGTAGTGCTTTGGAGCACAGGTACCTCCTGCTTAGTAACCCTGTCCCAGTAACGTCAGCTGGTCCTCGGTTGTGCCATTGGCTCTTTTCCTTCTGCTGACCCTCCGGGTTCCAGCACAGTCAGCTGGTCCTCGTTACTTTCATTGGCTCTTGTACCTTCTGCTACCCATCCGGGTTCCAGTACCGTCAGCTGGTTCTCCGCAGTGCCTTTGGCCTAGGTGCCTCCATGTCGGTATCCGAGTTCCAGCAATGTCTGCTGGTCCTTGGTAGTGCTTTGGAGCACAGGTACCTCCTGCTTAGTAACCCTGTCCCAGTAACGTCAGCTGGTCCTCGGTTGTGCCATTGGCTCTTTTCCTTCTGCTGACCCTCCGGGTTCCAGCACAGTCAGCTGGTCCTCGTTACTTCCATTGGCTTTTGTACCATCACCAACAGGACAAAGAAGGTTAAGACAAACTACAAGATACAGAACAAGAGACAGAAGAACAATAAGCAGAAGATCAAAAAGCAGAAGAACATTAAGTATAAGACCAAAATGAAGAGCAAAATATATGCTCTAAATTCTAAGCAGAAGAAGACTAAGCAGTGTATGGGGGTGAGTCCGTTCCTCCTCGTGGTGCCCCTGGAAAATGCCTGATGCTGCTGCAGGCTAAACTGAACGCGGACAAATACTGTTGTAATTAAAATCTTTCGTGACAGCAAGAACGGAAGGATGAAAATTCAGAGTTTTACAGATTACAAGTACAGGAATGTCTGTCACAAATAAGAATATGATGAAAAGGATGAATAGGAAGAAGATGAAGAAGTAGAATATGAAGAATAATAACTGTTTAATAAGAACAATATAAGTAATGTTAACAAAAAGATGAATAGCAAGAAGTTTTAGAAGATTAAGAAGGTGAAGATGAAGAATAATTTGATGAGAAAGATGATGCTGCTGAAGATTATGAAGGAGAAAGTGTGTGAAAAGTTAAAAAGGTGAAGACCATGGAAGTTGTGAAACAGACATATTTGACAAAATAGAAAAAAGGTTAACAACATTGTGAATTTCTTCGTCAAATCCGAACGTATTTCCTAAAAAAAAAAAATTAATGCTATTCCATTGGATTGGGTTAAACATCTATGCCTTTAATGTCTCCTCAACCTCCCCCAATACATTCTACATTACTCTTTGTTGTTTTCCTTCATGTACAATTAACCTACAAGGCAAGAATGGGGTTTTTTTTATTTCGATATTTTGTTCCCATAGACTTACATGGGACTTCCGGTATCGGTATCGGGTATCGCCGATATTTTTTGTGTATCGGCGATACCATTCCGATTCCGATACTTTTGGATATCGGAAAGTATCGCTCAACTCTAATTAATACCCAAAGAGACTTGTGCAAAAATGTTTGTCGAAGCGTAAGAGGCAGACTTCAAAGCTGTGCAAATTGTGATGGAAAACAGTTTGAGCACCTGCGTTGATAAAATTTAAAGGCTTTTGTATTATTGTTCAGAATAAAATTTAATTGTCAACGTTATGTTTGTGTTAGTAAATATAATTTTTATATATTAATCAAAATAAATGTTATTATTTTTTGTCCACCTACTTTTGGACCACCCTGTATATATGTATACATATATATATATATATAATATATATATATATATATATATTCTTTTTTTTTCACTTTACTTTGTGTACTTTTGGACCACCCTGTATATATGTATGTATATGTATATATATATATATATATATATTCTTTTTTTTTTCACTTTACTTTGTGTATTTTTGCTTGTTGCACAAGGTAATTTATGTTATCATCTTTATGATATCAGTTATGTTCAGTATTACTGTCATCCATTAATTATGGGTACTGTAGTTTATATGTATTTATGGTCACTGATTAATTTCAGTTTTTATTTTGTGCTATGCATATTGATTGACATCAATCCATATACATTCAGATACATGTTATATCTCAACTCTATAAGGTGTATATGTAATTATATTTAAATTTTTTGGTATCTATTGGGTCATCTTATTATCTTTATTATCCTATCTTCTTTCTTACTTTGTTTTCACCATTTTTAATTTTTTTTTCACTTTTTGGTTTTCACTATTTCAGTAATAAGCTTAATTGATTCACTGTTGTCACCTTTATTTATTATTTTTCACTTATTATTCCAATTGGTCTTCTTATTTTTAATTGGCACTTGGGTTTGTAGGTGTATACTGTATATATTTACATATACATACTGTGGTACACATATATTCATGTTTTAACACATACATTTATAATACACATTGATATTCACCACCTCACATTTCTTGTCACTGGTATCTTTGACTACATATGGTATGTGTGTGTGTATGCATGTTTTTGAGAATTATATCCTATGTAGTATGTTTGTTGTACATTGTTGGAATAATGCATATTGATTTGTATGTATTGCAACAACTACTACTGTACTGTTTGATATGTTGTGCATATTGTGAGGTTGTTAACAAAGTTTTGTAAAAAAAAAAAACCCTCACTCACAGACAGGATGTCTCCTCCTTCTCTTCCTGTGTTGTTGTAATGTTTTTCATGCTACAGCCATACCAGATATCAGGCTGATCACATTTCATGCTGTGTTGTAAGCTGTCTATACTGGATGTGAATAAATCTACATTCTCTGTTGCTGACTCCGGATGTTACACTGGTTAATCTGCTGCTAACAGGTTATGGGCCCAGAGTTCCCAGAGTGCCCAGAGTCCTAGAGTCCCAGAGATCCCCAGAACACAGAGAAAAGAAAAGAAAGAAAGACAGCAAAGATGGCCACCAGCAGCAGCAACTCCATGAAGTTTACAGTACCAAGTCTCACTAACCAGAACTATCAATCCTGGAAATTCAAAGTGAAGATGCTGCTGATAAGGGAAGGTACATGGAAATACACACAGGAGCCTAAACCTGACCCAGTACCACAGGAGTGGATAGAGATGGATCAGAAAGCACAGAGTACCATATCACTCAGCATAGATGATGATCAGATTGTTCATGTGTGTAAATGTGATACTGCAAGAGAAATGTGGGAGCAGCTGCAAAAGGTACATGAGAGGATTAATTTAAGCAATAAACTGTATCTTATGAGAAAACTGTACCAGTCTAAGCTACAGAAAGGCCAGGATATGCAGGAGTATATCAGGAGTATTCTAGAGCTTGTAGAACGCTTGAGAGGCATTGAGGAAGATCTGAAGGACTTTCATGTAGCCGCATTACTGCTTAGTGGTCTTCCAGAGAGCTATGACACGCTTGTGACCGCACTAGATGCGCGCCCAGATGATGAGCTAACTCTGGAGTATGTAAGAGGGAAGTTTATAGATGAATATAAACGGAAGGCAGAATGTATAAGCACCAAGACAGAGTCTGCTTTACAAACACAGAGTCTATATGATAACAGAAAGCACCTAAAAGAAACACGTGAATGTTTTGTTTGCAAGAAATCAGGACATTTGAAAGCTGACTGCAGAGTTTGGAAAGCTAGAATGAATCAGCTGAAAAAGCAAAACAGTCAGCAAAGGGTTAAGAGTGCTGTGTCTGGAGAAAATGATTCTGTGAATACTGAAATTACATTTACTGTCAGTGCAAATACATCAAAGCATGCATGGTGTATAGACTCTGGAGCAACTAGTCACATGACTAATAACAGAGACTTCTTTTTTAAGCTTAATCAAAATAAGTCAGAGAAAGTGATTATGGCTAATGGTCAGTACATGAGTTCAGAAGGCATAGGAGATGGTTATATTGATTGTCAAATCTCACCAACACAAAGCAGGAAGATCCCAGTAAAAGATGTGCTCTATGTGCCTAGTCTTGAGAGTAATTTATTATCTGTGAAGAAACTCACAAAACAAGGAAATGAAGTTACATTTAAGCATGATAGCTGCATCATCTCAAAAGAGGGTCACACACTAGCAGAGGGAAAAATCACAGATGAACTTTATCAGCTGAAATGTAAAGAGTGTGTGTATACTGCTCATCAAGAAGAGCACAATAACTGTATTCATGTATGGCATAGGCGTCTGGCACACAGAGACCCAGAAGCAATAAGAAAGTTAGTTCAGAAGCAACTAGCTGATGATATCACAATTGATCTATGTAACCAGACAATGAAGTGTACTAGCTGCATCAAAGGGAAAATGTCTAGAAAAGCTTTTCCTAAGAGAAGTACTACAAGAACAGAACAGCCACTAGATTTAATACACACAGATGTCTGTGGTCCAATGAGCACTCAGACTCCAGGGAAGAAGAGATAATTTCTCACATTTATTGATGATCATTCCAGATATACAGTTGTCCATCTGCTTCACAGCAAGATAGAAGTTCCAGAGAAACTTGAAATATATCTAGCTGAGGTATATAATAAATTTGGAAGAATGCCAAAGATTCTATGTGCAGATAATGGGACTGAATATACAAGCAATGAGACACAGAGCATTCTAAAGAAAAATGGAATCCTATTTTAGACCACTGTACCGTACAACCCTGAGCAAAATGGTGTAGCGGAAAGAAGGAACCGAACACTGTGAAAGTGCAAGAAGTATGTTATTTGATGCAAATCTGCCTACAACATATTGGAGTGAGGCAATCATGACAGCTTGCTATCTTCAGAACAGAGTACCAGGTAAAGCTACAGAGAAAACTGCATTTAAGCAATGGAACAGCAGAAAGCCAAAACTGCACCACATAAGAATATTCGGAAGGAAAGCATTTGTACATATTCCCAAAGAAAAGCGAAACTAAGTGGGAATCTCACGCTAAAGAAGGTATCCTGGTAGGCTACAGTGAAACCCAGAAAGGTTATAGGATTCTACACCCAGAAACAAACAAGGTCACAATAAGCAGAGATGTAGTGATTGAGAGAACTTTGTATCACCCAAGTTTCGTAACATCACGCCAGTAGTCCAGCTGAAGTCACAATTACAAGACAACAACAAGGAGGATGTAGAAGTCTGGCTGGATTCTTCAACCACTGAAGGAACAACAGAAAAATCAGAAGAATCTGAAATCAGAAGATTGTCAAGATCAAACAAAGGTATACCAGCTAAACATCTATCCTACATTGTCAAGACACTACCTGAGTCAGAGCCGCAGTCATGGGTTGAAATGCAAGGACTACCTATCCATGAAAGAACAAAGTGGATTGATGCCGCTAATGAGGAAATCAAGTCGCTTCATCAACTCCAAACTTGGAAACTCACCAAGCTACCACAGGGCAAAAAGGCAATCAAGTGCAAGTGGGTCTTTAAAACCAAATATGTCTATGAAGGTAAAGTCCACAGATTTAAAGCAAGGTTGGTCGCAAAAGGATATTCTCAAAAGTATGGTGAAGATTACGATGCTACATTTGCTCCAGTCGCTAAACAGACTACGTTCAGAGCTTTGTTAGCTGTAGCTGCTGTACAAAAGATGTATGTCAGACATTTGGATATAAAAACTGCTTTCTTAAATGGTGACATTGAGGAGGACTTATACATGACTCAACCTGAAGGTTATGTAAAAAGAGGTGAAGAGAATCTTGTTTGCAAACTACAAAAATCTCTCTATGGTCTTAAGCAATCAGCAAGAGCATGGAACACCAAGATGAATAAAGTCTTGTTGGAAGAAGGATTTAAAAGAGGTCAAGCAGATCCATGCTTATACACAAAATATACAGATGGAAAGTGGATGTATATTCTCTTATATGTGGACGATGTGATTGTAGTTCATCAAGAAGACGCAGAATTTGGAAAAATGACTGAAATTCTGAATCAGCATTTTGAAACAAAAGACCTTGGAAGTGTGACATATTATCTAGGAATCCATATCCAGAGAGAGGAAGATGGGAGTTTTCTTCTAAACCAAAGTGCAAAAATTAATTTGATTCTGAATCAATTTGGAATGTCAGAGGCCAAAGGTATATCAACCCCAATGGAACCATCCTACCTGAAGCTGGAAGAAGAAGATGACCTGTTGCCTAACAATGAGAAATATCGTCAGGCAGTGGGGGCACTTCTGTACATATCAACTATGACTCGAACCGGATATCACAGCAACAGTTGGAATCCTTTGCAGATATGTGGAAAAACCGCGCCAAAGAGACTGGAATGCTGTTAAAAGACTTCTGCAATATTTGAAAGAAACGCAAGATGTAAATTTAAAACTATCTACAGCGGGAGATCTAGAACTTACCGGCTATGTAGATGCGGATTGGGCTGGTGATTCGCGTGATCGTAAATCCACAAGCGGATACTTGTTTAAAGTTGGAGAAAGTTCAATCTCCTGGTCTAGTAGGAAACAAGTGTCTGTTGCCTTGTCATCCACAGAAGCGGATATGTGTCCGCAGCCTATGCAAGCCAGGAGGTCGTTTGGCTAAGACATTTGATGGACGATCTTGGCAAACTGTCAACTCAGCCGACGGTGTTTTATGAGGACAACCAAGGATGCATTAAACTTGCATGAAGTGAAAAGATCAGTGCTAGAATCAAGAACATTGACGTCAGACACCATCACCTACGTGATTTGATAGATCGTGGCATAATTCAGTTTGTCTATTGTGAAACTGATAAGATGCTAGCTGACATTATGACAAAGCCATTGCCACGAGCCAGGTTCCAAGGATTGAGAACCACAATGGGAATAAGAGGATAAGTAGTTGTTGAGTGGGGGTGTTGGAATAATGCACATTGATTTGTATGTATTGCAACAACTTCTACTGTACTGTTTGATATGTTGTGCATATTGTGAGGTTGTTTACAAAGTTTTGTAAAAAAAAAAACCCTCACTCACAGACAGGATGCCTCCTCCTTCTCTTCCTGTGTTGTTGTAATGTTTTTCACGCTGCAGCCATAGCAGATATCAGGCTGATCACATTTCATGCTGTGTTGTAAGCTGTCTATACTGGATGTGAATAAATCTACATTCTCTGTTGCTGACTCGGATGTTACGCTGGTTAATCCACTGCTAACATACATGTATGTGTATGACGGTGGTTATATGGTATATATGTATATGTGATATGAAGATGCATGTTTTATGTTTTATGCTGTATATATTGATTCATATAAATCTTATTATTATGAATGTACTGCTTGATTGTGCGATAAATCCTTTGCCTAATCAATGCCTTTACAATACCCAATATGGCATAATTATGTGCACTGTATACTTTCAGAGTATTTGTACCTGTAATATGCTTTTTATGTGTTTCACATAAATTTGGTTGGGTCTGTTTAACCCCTTAGTGAAAGAGCCAATTTGGTACTTAATGACCAAGCCAATTTTTACAATTCTGACCTTTGTCACTTTATGAGGTTATAGCTCTGGAACCCTTCAATAGATCCCACTGATTCTGAGAATATTTTTTTGTGACATATTGTACTTCATGATAGTGCTAAAATTTGACTTGTGTTTATTTATGAAACAAACAGAAATTGGTCAAAAATTTGGAAAATTTTGCAATTTTCAAAATTTCAGTATTTGTGCCCTTAAAGTGAATCTGTCACCCCATTTTTTGACCATCAGCTGTAGCCACCGCCATCAGGGGCTTATCTACAGAATTCTGTAATGCTGTAGATAAGCCCCCGATGTCACCTGAAAGAGAAGAAAAACGAGTTATATTATACTCACCCGGGGAGGTCCGCCGTCCGGTCGGGTCCGATGGCCATCGCGGTCCGGTCTGTCGCCTGCTATCTTCGAGTGAAGCCCTCCTCTTCTTAGCTTCCCGTTGCGGCTCCGACGCAGGCACACTGCTCTGCCCTGGTGAGGGCAGAGCAGAATACTGCAGTGCGCATGCGCCAGACCTCTCTGACCTTTCCCGGCGCCTGCGCACTGCAGAGCAGTGCGCCTGCGCCGGAGCCATGACTAGAAGCTGAAAAGAGGAGGGCTTCGCTCGGAGATGGGAGGCGCCGGACTGGACAGCGATGCCCTTCGGACCGGACGGCGGACCACCCCCGGGTGAGTATAATATAACTCGTTTTTCTTCTTTCAGGTGACGTCGCGGGCTTATCTACAGCATTACAGAATGCTGTAGATAAGCCACTGATGGCGGTGGCTACAGCTGATGGTCGAAAAATGGGGTGACAGATTCCCTTTAAATCAGAAAATCATATCACACATATAGTTAATAAATAACATTTCCCACAAGTCTAATTAACATCAGCACAATTTTTGAAAAATATTTTTTTGTTAGGACGTTATAAGGATTAAAATTTGACCAGCGATTACTCATTTTTCCAACAAAATTTACAAAACATTTGAAGTGAGTTTTGGGGGTCAATATGACAGAAAATACCAAAAAGTGACAACTTTCTAAAAACTGCACCCCTCAAGGTGCACAAAACCACATTCAAGACATTCATTAACCCTTCAGGTGCTTCACGAGAACATAAGCAATGTGGAAGGAAAAAAAGAACATTTTACTTTTTTCACAAAAACTTTACTTTGGATCCAAACTTTTTTTATATTCACAATGGTATTAGGAGAAAACAGAGCACAAAATTTAATGTGCAATTTCTCCTGAGTACGCCGATACCGATATGTGGGGGAAAGCCCCTGTTTGGGCACATGGCAGGTCTCAGAAGGGAGGGAGCACCATTTGACTTTTTGAATGCAAAATTGGCTGGTATCAATGGCAGGAGCCATGTCAAATTTGGAGACCCCCTGATGTACCTGAACAGTGGAACCTCCCAATTCTAACTCCAACCATAATATAGACCTAACTTCAACCATAAACCCAACACACCCTTAACCCTAATCCTAACCATATCCATAACCCAAAAACCACAACACTAATCCCAGCACAATCCTATTCCCAACCCTAGCCTCAACCCTAACCCTAGCCTAAACCTAACCCTAGCTTTAACCCTAGCCATAACCCTAACCCTAACTCAACCCTAACCCTAGTCCCAACCCTAACCCTAGCCCAAGCCTAACCCTAGCTATAATCCCAACCATAACCCTAACCCAACCCTAACCATAGCTATAACCCCAACAATAACCCCAACCATAACCCTAGCCCCAACCCTAACCCTAGCTATAGCCGCAACTATAACCCCAACCATAACCCTAACCCTCATGGAAAAAAATACATTTTTTGAATTTATTATTTTTACCTTACTAAGGGGCTAGCAAAGGGGGTTTGCATATCAATAATCTGATATGTGTCGCAGCATTGCGCCAAGCTTTTTGAGGACCTTTGATTACATGGATATTACTTTTCAGGATCTAGTGGTCATGTGGTATACCCACGTGGTATTATTGTGATCATGTGATATTGTTTGTGCCACTGTAGCCTGCTTCCTTTCATTTGCTGTGCAGTATACAAGAGATACACATCACAGCGATCACATGCTTATTTTGGACTATGTGAGCTGTGACTTGTTTGTACTTTCTGATCGAGTTCTGCCCACTTCTGAATTTGGAGAGCACCGGGCATACATGAATGATGCTGAATAGCATATCTCCTTTTCAGGTGAATCATAATTAATATAAATGTTCCCATTGGCTAATATTGGAATACATAGACTGTACCCCAACAACCCACCACCCCTGGACGAAGCTTTCTTTGCGAAACGCGCGTGGGGTGCAGTTGGCTTTCTTAGTTACTTGCAGCAGTCTTGGAGCTATGTTGGTAATCACTATCTTATAGACATGTTGAACTTATTTACTATTTATTTATTTTTGCAGTTTGATTAATATAGAAGGCTTACTTATTGTTTCTACTTAATTGCGTTACTATCAATATGTGTTAAATACTTATACTCCACTTGTCATTTATACCTACATATGCTCCTATATGACTACTCTATATAGCAGCAAGTCTTCCATTTTGGATTAATTTATATATGTCTTTTGGGTGTCTCCCGGTTTTTACCTGTGGTGTCTCATTTTATCTATGGTTTTAAAGTATTTTTTTGTATTCCTCTAATAAAAACTAATCATGATTTTAATGGCTTGCATTTTCTAATTATAGATGTTATCACTTCTGTACAAGATGTAGCAAGTCAATCTTCTGGGAGTGAGGGGGTTTGTCACCACAATATGCCCAGTGGTGGACCCTTTGTGCTCTGACAGACATAGTCACTCCAGAGCACGCCAATATTTTGTTTTTTAGTTTGGCATACTACTGTGCATCCTGTAAGGCCAGGTCATAATAAGACTTTTAGGGTTCACCATTTAGATCAGGGGTCTCAAACTGCATTCCTCGAGGGCCGCAAACCGTGCATGTTTTCAAGATTTCCTTAGCATTGCACTAGGTGTTGGAATCATTATCTGTGCAGGTGATTAAATTATCACCTATTCAATACCAAGAAATCCTGAAAACATGACCTGTTTGCGGCCCTTGAGGAATGCAGTTTGAGACCTCTGATTTAGATGATGCCAGCACCTCCGCCCACTGTTCCAGCGGCAGTTTCTCCGCTTCTCCCACTCTGCTACTCTTTCAAATATGGTTACAAATGCCTCAACATCATCACCTGGGTCATTTTTTGCGTTGCATGTCTTATCGTCTTCTGGATGTATGAGTCATGACTTGGACTTGGGGGAGGGAATGTGGCCTCCCATGGATCGCCTCGATCAGGAGTGCCAACTGCTGCTTCTGGACTTGCTCTTGCTGATGCTGCTGCAGTAACTGTTCTTGCTGATGTTGCTGCTGCTGCTACTGTCATTCCTGTTGCTACTTAAGATTAGCCTGCAGTAGCTGCTTTAACAACGCCTCCATGTTGTTTGCTTTTAATGCTGCTGTCACCTTCAACCAAAAAAATGCAGTTTTCCACAGCTGTCACAAGTGATTGCTAAGGAAGTTGCCTGTATTCTCCATCATTGGATCACTCGGCTGCTCAAAGAGGTAGTCACAGGAGCGCTTTCTGTTTAAGTTTTCAGCTGGTTTATTAAAAACGTACTGCATATTCCAGTCCAAAATTAGGTAAACATAAAAGGAAAAAAACATAGCATACAGTACAGTCTGTTCGGCTGCGGAGTTTGCCCATTCAGAGGAAAAAAAAGCAAGTTTCAGTTGTCTTTAACATGAGCACAGCTCTGGTGATCACATCTCCAGACACACCAAACAATGAATAAGTACAAAGGCTTTACTTTTACCATCTGGACCACACCCTGAGGTGGAGTTATGGTGAACAGCCTCCCGCTCAACACTTCAGCTGTTCACAAAAACCTAGACATTATTATGACTGATTAACCCCTCTCAGCGCATAATATGCTGGAGCATACTTCTGGATTCAAGAATTCATACTACTGAGGCTAAGATCCTCAGTGACAAACATCTCCCATCCAATATTTTACCTTCGTACACTACAAGTGTCTCTCCTCACATACCCGGCTATGGTATTCTGTTGGGATCACCAGGTGTCACATAACATGAAAGAAGAGTAACAAAGGAAAAAACATCCAGAATTGTTTTATTACTGGAAACTATTTAAACAGACATGATGGTAGATTTGAAGTTCCCTTTTAAGTGCAAGCATTTAGTGAGGTACACTGATTAACCCCTTCATGACCCAGCCTATTTTGACCTTAAAGACCTGGCCATTTTTTGCAATTCTGACCAGTGTCCTTCTATAAAGTAATAACTCAGGAATGCTTCAACGGATCCGAGCGATTCTGAGACTGTTTTTTCGTGACATATTGGGCTTCATGTTAGAGGTAAATTTAGGTCGATAATTTTTGCGTTTATTTGTAAAAAAAAACGGAAATTTCGCAATTTTCAAATTTTGAATTATTCTGTTTAACCAGAGAGTTATGTGACACAAAATAGATAATAAATAACATTTCCCACATGTCTATATTACATCAGCACAATTTCGGAAACAAAATTTTTTTTTGTTAGGAAGTTATAAGGGTTAAAAGTTGACCAGCGATTTCTCATTTTTACAACAAAATTTACAAAACCATTAATTTTAGGGACCACCTCACATTTGAAGTCACTTTGAGGGGTCTTAATGGCACAAAATACCCAAAATTGACACCATTCTAAAAATTGCACCCCTCAAGCTACTCAAAACTACATTCAAAAAGATTATTAACCCTTCAGGTGTTTCACAGGAACTAAAGCAACGGGGAAGGAAAAAATGAACATTTTAAATTTTCCAACAAAAATTTTCTTTTAGCATCAATTTTTTCATTTTTACATGTGCAACAGAATAAAATGGATCTTAAAATTTCTTGGGCAATTTCTCCTGAGTACATGGATACCTCATATGTGGTCATAAACCACTGTTTGGGTGCACGGCAGGGCTCAGAAGGGAAGGAGCGCCATTTGACTTTTTGAATGGAAAATATGCTGGAATATTTAGCGGTTGCCATGTAGCATTTGGAGAGTCACTGTGTGCCTAAACATTGGAGCTCCCCCAAAAGTGACCCCATTTTGGAAACTAGACCCCCCAAGGAACTTATCTAGAAGCATAGTGAGCACTTTGAACCACCACATGCTTCACAAATTGATCCATAAAAATAAGAAAGTACTTTTTTTCACAAAAATTTTCTTTTAGCCCCAGTTTTTTCATTTTCACAAGGGCAACAGGTTAAAATGGATCATAAAATTTGTTGCGCAATTTCTCCTGAGTACACTGATACCTCATATGTTTTCATAAACCACTGTTTGGGCACACGGCAGGGCCAAGAAGTGAAGAAGCGCCATTTGACTTTTTGAATGGAAAATTAGCTCCAATCGTTAGCGGACACCATGACGCATTTGGAAAGCCCCTGTGTGCCTAAACAGTGAAAAACTGCCACAAGTGACACCATTTTGGAGACTGGACCCCTTAAGGAACTTATCTAGATGTGTTTTGAGCACTCTTAACCACCAAGTGCTTCACAGAAGTTTATAACGCAGAGCAGTGAAAATAAAAAAATCATTTTTTCCTCAAAAATGATTTTTTAGCCCACTATTTTTTATTTTCACAAGGGTAACAGGAGAAATTGGACCGCAAAATTTGTTGTACAATTTGTCCTGAGTTCACTGAGTTCATATGTGGGGGGAAACCACTGTTTTGGCGCATGGGAGAGCTCAGAAGGGAAGGAGCGCCATGTTGGAATGCAGACTTGATGGAATGTTCTGCGGGCGTCATGTTGCGTTTGCAGAGCCCCTGATGTGCCTAAACAGTAGAAACCCCCCACAAGTGACCCATTTTGGAAACTAGACCCCCCAAGGAGCTTATCTAGATGTGTAGTGAGCACTTTGAACCCCCAAGTGTTTCACAGAAGTTTATAAACGCAGAGCAGTGAAAACAAAAAATTCTTTTTTTTCTCAAAAATGATATTTAAGCCCGCTATTTTTAATTTTACCAAGGGTAACAGGATAAATTGTACCCCAAAAGTTGTTGTCCAGTTTGTGTCCTGAGTATGCTGGTACCCAATATGTGGGGGGGAACCACTGTTTGTGTGCACGGCTGGGCTCAGAAGGGAAGGAGCGCCATTTGACTTTTTGAATGGAAAATTAGCTCCAATCGTTAGCGGACACCATGTCGTGTTTGGAGAGCCCCTGTGTGCCTACACTTTGGAGCTCCCCCACACATGACCCCATTTTGGAAACTAGACCCCCTAAGGAACTTATCCAGATGCATAATGAGCACTTTGAACCCCCAGGTGCTTCACAGAAGTTAATAACGCAGAGCCATGAAAATAAAAAAAATCATTTTTTTTCCTCAAAAAATGTTTTTTTAGCCCCCTATTTTTTATTTTCACAATGGTTACAGGAGAAATAGGACCCCAAAATTTGTTGTACAGTTTGTGCTGAGTTCGCTGGTACCCCACATTGGGGGGAACCACTGTTTGGGCACACGTCAGGGCTCGGAAGGGATGTAGTGACGCTTTGAAATGATGAATTGATGGAATGGTCTGCAGGCATTTTGTTAAGTGTGCAGAGCCCCTGATGTGCCTAAACAGTAGAAACCCCCCACAAGTGACCCCATTTTGGAAACTAGATCCTGAAGGAACTTACCTAGATGTGTGGTGAGCACCTTGAACCCCCACGTGCTTCACAGAAGTTTATAATGCAGAGCGGTGAAAATAAAAAATCATTTTTTTTCCTCAAAAAATCATTTTTTAGCCCACAATTTTTTATTTTCACAAGGGTAACAGGAGAAATTGGATCCCAAAAGTTTTTGTACAGTTTGTCCTGAGTACCCTGGTACCCCATATGTGGGGGGGAACCACTGTTCATGCACACGTCGGGGCTCGGAAGGGAAGTAGTGACGTTTTGAAATGCCGACTTTAATGGAATGGTCTGCGGGCGTCATGTTACGTTTGCAGAGCCCCTGATGTGCCTAAACAGTAGAAACTCCCCACAAGTGACCCCACAACTGAGCACTTTGAACCCCCAAGGGCTTCACAGAAGTTTAATAACGCATGGGCATGAAAACAAAAAAAATCATATTTTTTCCACAAACATGATCTTTTAGTCCCCAATTTTATATTTTCCCAAGGGTAGCAGGAGAAGTTAGACCACAAAAGTTTTTGTACAACTTGTCCTGAGTATGTTGATATGCCATATTTGGGAGAAAACTACTGTATGGGCACACGTCAGGGCTCAGAAGGGAAGTAGTGACGTTTTGAAATGCCGACTTGATGGAATGGTCTGCGGGCGTCATGTTACGTTTGCAGAGCCCCTGATGTGCCTAAACTGTGGAAACCCCCCAAGTGACCCCATTTTGGAAACTAGACCACCCAAGAAACTTATCTAGATGTGTAGTGAGCACTTTGAACCCCCAAGTGCTTCACAGAAGTTTATAACACAGAGCCATGAAAATAAAAAAATCATTTTTTTTCCTCAAAAAATGATTTTTTAGCCCCAAATTTTTTTTTTCACAAGGGTAACAGGAGAAATTGGACCCCAAAAGTTGTTGTCCTATTTGCCCTGAGTACGCTGGTATCCCATATGTGGGGGAACCACTGTTTGGGCACACGTCGGGGCTCGGAAGGGAAGTAATGACGTTTTGAAATGCCGACTTGATGGAATGGTCTGCGGGCATCAAGTTACGTTTGCAGAGCCCATGATGTGCCTAAACAGTAGAAATCCACCACAATTGACCCCATTTTGGAAACTAGACTACCTAAGGAACTTATGTAGATGTGTGGTGAGCACTTTGAATCTCCAAGTTCTTTACAGAAGTTTATAACGCAGAGCCGTGAAAATAAAAATTCATTTTTTTTCCACAAAAATAATTATTCTAGTCCACAATTTTTTATTTTCCCAAGGGTAAAAGGAGAAATTAGACCCCAAAAGTTGTTGTGAATATTTTCCTGAGTACGCTGATACCCAATATATGGGGGTAAACCACTGTTAGGGCACACGTCGGGGCTCGGAATGCAGGGAGCACTGTTTGACTTTTTGAACGCAAAAATTGACTGGAATAAATGGTGGCGCCATGTCGCGTTTGGAGACCCCCTGATGTGCCTCAATTCTAACTCCAACCCTAACCCCAACACACCCCTTACCACAATCCTAACCCCAACACACACCTAACCCTAATCCCAACCCTAACCATAACCCTAACCCCAACACACCCTTAACCCTAATACCAAACCTAACCATAACCCTAACCACAAGCTTAACACTATTCCCAATCCTAACCCCAACACATCCCTAACCCTAATCCCAACTCTAACCCTAACCAATAGCCTAACCCTAATCCCAACCCTAACCCTAATTCCAACCCTAAACCTAATTCCAACCCTAATGCTAATTCTAACTCTAACCCTAATTCTAACCCGAACCCTAATTCCAACCCAACCATAATTCCAACCCTAACCCTAAATCCAACCCTAACCCTAATCCTAACCCTAATTCCAACCCTAACCCTAGTTCTAACCCTAACCCTTATGCTAACCCTAATGGAAAAATAAAAAATATTTTCTTTATTTTATTATATGTCCCTACCTATGTGAGTGATAAAGGGGGGTTTATTTACTTTTTTTTATTTTGATCACTGTGAGAGTTTATCACAGTGATTAAAATAAATGAATGGAATCTGCTGGCCGGCGGGCACACTGCACATGCGCCCGCCATTTTCCAAGATGGCTGAGCCCATCAAGAATCCCGGAGTGATCATCGCAGGGACCGGGGGAGGTGAGGGGGGATCGGAAGGCAGGGGGAGCGGAGGCAAGGAGGAGGGGAGCAGATTGGTGCTCGGTGTGGGGGGTCGGATCTCAGTCTCCAGCCATGGCAGATGCTATTGCAGCATCAGCATGGCTGGATTGCAATATTTCACAAATTTCATTGGTGAAATATTACAAATCGCTCTGATTGGCTGTTTCACTTTTAACAGCCAATCAGAGCGATCATAGCCACAGGGGGGTTAAGCAACCCCCCTGTGTGCAGTACAAAGGGAATTGTGCCTGCGGGTTGGGTGACCTTTCAGTGACCCCGGTCACCCGACCCACAGGAACGGATTTATATCATGATGCCTACGTAGGCGTCACAGATCGGGAACGCACAGGTGATGATGCCTACGTAGGCGCCATGGGTCGGGAAGGGTTAAAGGGAATTTGTCACCTGGTTTTTGTTTCTCCATCTGAGATTACTTACTTTACTGGGTGCTGCAATCTCTATTTAAAACTGTTTTATCTGTTGAGGATCTACCACTTCTTTGAATGGTGAGCTCAGTATAAGCACACCTACACCACTGATTGTCAGCTTTCTGTGTACACTGTGTATAAATATTAAGGTTGCTTTGCTGCCCTGCAAAATCTTTCTATAAGAGTTTACTTTTTGCAAAATGAAATATAAAATTCTATCAACTGGCATGCAATTTGATGCTAACATATATTTACTGTAAGCATTTAGCTGTAGGGAAGGATTGTGGACTTGGTTCACCTGAATATCAAACCACAAAACTTACTTTAAACATACTCTGGATTATGTTTTGTGTAGGCTGTGTCGACGCAGAGAGGAGGCATACAGTTTTAAAGCTCTAAAAAACACAACTTCTTTCAGCAAATCAGAAACAGTCGATAAGCATTAAGCGTAGAATTGCTTTCTTATCTTCACCTAACACTCACATAGCCCCCTCTCTAACTCTTCAACTACTACATATTCCATTCTTTTGTACTTCTTTCATTGATTTCAATGCTTTCAAAGATCTTTCTCCACTTTTTACTATTAATTTGGAATGTTGTCTTTACAAACATGCATATTTCACGTTTAGCATAAACCAACACATCCAACTAAGACTTTTTTTTACATTTTTGTACCAAATAAGAACTTTTTTTTTCATTTAAGGTAGTTGTAAGGTTAGACCTAATTAATTGATAATTAAAACACGTGTATGTAAAATTCACCAAAAATATATTTAGCTAATGGATAAACTTATAATTAAAATGTGATTTGCATCTTCTGGTCATAATCACTTTAACCCTGTATTGAAAAGATATATTGGATTTGAATATGTTCAAAAATTAAATGTTATTATTAATATTGCTGACCTATGTGTAGCTTTAGGTGATAATCTATCACCTAAATTCACTCTTATTTTTCTTTTTATTCTTATTTAACAATATTCCCCAAAATATTATTATTTGTTAATATAATAATTTAAAGGGGAGCTTTACTTTCAATGCATTTTGCAAAAATCAATAATACAGGTTGTAACATCCCTACCGGCATCTCTACGTGGCTTCCCATCTCCCATCAGGTTTATACACCTTCTTATTCACCACTCCGGGCCATGCTGTGAGTTCTGCCCTCTGCCTGCTCCATGCTGTGAACCTCATGCCCTCTGCTGGCTGTGTGCATACTTCCTGGCTGTATGCTTAGGGCAGCGACAACTGCACTTCCTGAGTGTTATAGAGACAGTGTGCACATTCCTAATATGTCCCCAGCCTATTGCTATGAGGTATGGAGTACTTAAGGCATCTCCACCCATAGGAAGATGCATGAGCAACAAACTCTCTCAGTTTTCTTTCTGTTGCTGTGTTGCTAGGTCCTGTCCTGTTTCCACCTTTGTCTCTGTCACCCTGGGGGCTGCATACCCAGGCCCGTACCTGTATTCTTTGTGTCTCGTCTCCACCACCCTGGGGCTGCATACCCAGGCCTGAATCCTTAATTCTGAACTTGTTTCCATGTCTGTTCTTGTCTGAACTAAGTCCTATACCCGAACCTGTTTGTATTCTTGTCTGTAGCCTTCCTTACTCTCCTGTGTCTATACTTGCTCTGCTCCCATTCCGCACTATGCACCTTGCTCCTGTTCCGCATCCTGCATCTCCGCTTGCTCCTGTTCCACATCCTATGGCTCCACTTGCTCCTATTCCACATCCTGAGGCTTCACTTGCTCCTGTTCCGCATACTGCAGCTCCGCTTGCTCCTGTTCACATCCTGCGACTCCGCTTTCTCTTGTTCCGCATCCTGCGACTCCACTCGCTCCTGCTCCGCATCCTGTGGCTATGTTCTGCTCTCGCCCCACACCCTGCGGCTCTGCTCTACTCTCACTCCGCACCCTGCGGCTCTTTATCCC
>JARQOD010008750.1:0-34347 GCA_033576555.1 Oophaga sylvatica
TCCGGCTACAACCGCCAGTTGTTTCTCGGAAGTGCTGTTAGCACAGTCTACACTTGCTCCTGTGTTACGGGGTTCAGTAATGTCAGCTGTTCCCCTGCTGTGTGTACGGCAAAAAGTCCTGCTGCCTCCACCATGTTCTCTTCTCATCCCTGGGTTACAACACCGCCAGTTGTTTCTCGAAGTGCTGTTAGCACAGTCTACACTTGCTCCTGTGTACTGGGGTTCAGTAATGTCAGCTGTTCCCCTGCTGTGTGTACGCAAAAAGTCCTGCTGCCTCCACCATGTTCTCTTCTCATCCCTGGGTACAACACCGCCAGTTGTTTCTCGGAAGTGCTGTTAGCACAGTCTACACTTGCTCCTGTGTTACTGGGTCAGTAATGTCAGCTGTTCCCCTGCTGTGTGTACGGCAAAAAGTCCTGCTGCCTCCACCATGTTCTCTTCTCATCCCTGGGTTACAACACCGCCAGTTGTTTCTCGAAGTGCTGTTAGCACAGTTACACTTGCTCCTGTGTTACTGGGGTTCAGTAATGTCAGCTGTTCCCCTGCTGTGTGAACGGCAAAAAGTCCTGCTGCCTCCACCATGTTCTCTTCTCATCCCTGGGTTACAACACCGCCAGTTGTTCTCGGAAGTGCTGTTAGCACAGTGAACACTTGCTCCTGTGTTACTGGGGTTCAGTAATGTCAGCTGTTCCCCTGCTGTGTGAACGGCAAAAAGTCCTGCTGCCTCCACCATGTTCTCTTCTCATCCCTGGGCTACAACACCGCCAGTTGTTGCTCGGAAGTGCTGTTAGCACAGTAACACTTGCTCCTGTGTTACTGGGGTTCAGTAATGTCAGCTGTTCCCCTGCTGTGTGAACGGCAAAAAGTCCTGCTGCCTCCACCATGTTCTCTTCTCATCCCTGGGCTACAACACCGCCAGTTGTTTCTCGGAAGTGCTGTTAGCACAGTCTACACTTGCTCCTGTGTTACTGGGGTTCAGTAATGTCACTGTTCCCCTGCTGTGTGACGGCAAAAAGTCCTGCTGCCTCCACCATGTTCTCTTCTCATCCCTGGGTACAACACCGCCATTGTTCTCGGAAGTGCTGTTAGCACAGTACACTTGCTCCTGTGTTACTGGGTTCAGTAATGTCAGCTGTTCCCCTGCTGTGAGGAAAATCCCTGCTCACCGTCTCTTTATCCTGGGCTACAACACCCCAGTTTTTCGAAGTGCTGTTACCGTCTACATTCTCCTGGTTACGGTCGTAAGTCGTGTTCCCTGCTGTAGCAAAAATCCCGCTCCACCTGTTCTTCCACCTGGGCTACAACACCGCCAGTTGTTTCTCGGAAGTGCTGTTAGCACAGTCTAACACTTGCTCCTGTGTTACTGGGGTTCAGTAATGTCAGCTGTTCCCCTGCTGTGTGAACGGCAAAAAGTCCTGCTGCCTCCACCATGTTCCTTCTCTCCCTGGGTCTACAACACCGCCAGTTGTTTCTCGAAGTGCTGTTAGCACAGTGACACTTGCTCCTGTGTTACTGGGTTCAGTAATTCAGCTGTTCCCCTGCTAGTGTGAACGCAAACAAGTCCTCTGCCTCCAACCATGTTCTCTATCTCACTGTCCCGTTGTGCTCACATCCGGCCAGTTTGTTTCTCTGAAGTGCTGTTAGCACAGTACACTGCTCCTTGTTACTGGGTTCATAATGTCACTTTCCCCTCGTGTAACGCAAAATCCTGCTGCCTCACCATGTTATTTCCATGGTCAGCCTTGTTCTCATCGTTCCAGTAACCGTCAGGCTTCTGCCTCTTGGCCTAGGTGGCCCCATGTCGGTATCCGAGTTCACACGCAGTTTCTTGGAATTGTTAGCACAGTACCCCTGCGTTAGAAGTCCGTTCCCGGTAACGTGCAAAAGTCTCTGTAGCCATGTTCTCTTTCCCTGCTAACCCCTTTTTCCGGTTCCAGCTACAGTTACCAGATGGTCCCTGCTGTGTGAACAACATTGGCTCTTTAACTTCTGTCTGACCCATCCGGTTCCAGACCGTCACTGGTTCCCGCATGCCTTTGGCTAGTGCCTCCAGTCGTACCGAGTTCCAGCAACTCTGCTGGTCCTTGGTAGTGCTTTGAGCACAGTACCTCCGCTTAGTAACCGTGTCCCAGAACGTCAGCGTCCCGTTGTGCCATGGCTCTTTTCCTTCAGTGCGACCCTCCAGGATTATCCAAGCACTGGTCAGCTGGTCTCGTCACTGCTGCCTTAAGTACCCTCTCTACGCCGTCCGGTTCCTGTAACGTCAGCTGTCCCATGCTTGGCCTATAGCCTCCATCAGCGTATCCGAGTTCCAGCAACGTCTGCTGGTCCTTGGTAGTGCTTTGGAGCACAGGTACCTCCTGCTTAGTAACCGTGTCCCAGTAACGTCAGCTGGTCCTCGGTTGTGCCATTGGCTCTTTTCCTTCTGCTGACCCTCCGGGTTCCAGCACAGTCAGCTGGTCCTCGTTACTTCCATTGGCTTTTGTACCATCACCAACAGGACAAAGAAGGTTAAGACAAACTACAAGATACAGAACAAGAGACAGAAGAACAATAAGCAGAAGATCAAAAAGCAGAAGAACATTAAGTATAAGACCAAAATGAAGAGCAAAATATATGCTCTAAATTCTAAGCAGAAGAAGACTAAGCAGTGTATGGGGTGAGTCCGTTCCTCCTCGTGGTGCCCCTGGAAAATGCCTGATGCTGCTGCAGGCTAAACTGAACGCGGACAAATACTGTTGTAATTAAAATCTTTCGTGACAGCAAGAACGGAAGGATGAAAATTCAGAGTTTTACAGATGACAAGTACAGGAATGTCTGTCACAAATAAGAATATGATGAAAAGGATGAATAGGAAGAAGATGAAGAAGTAGAATATGAAGAATAATAACTGTTTAATAAGAACAATATAAGTAATGTTAACAAAAAGATGAATAGCAAGAAGTTTTAGAAGATTAAGAAGGTGAAGATGAAGAATAATTTGATGAGAAAGATGATGCTGCTGAAGATTATGAAGGAGAAAGTGTGTGAAAAGTTAAAAAGGTGAAGAGCATGGAAGTTGTGAAACAGACATATTTGACAAAATTGAAAGAAGGTTAACAACATTGTCAATTTCTTCGTCAATCCAAACGTATTTCAAAAAAAGAAATATTAATGCTATTCCATTGCATTGTGTTAAACATCTATGCCTTTAATGTCTCCTCAACCTCCCCCAATAAATTCTACATTACTCTTTGTTGTTTTCCTTCATGTACAATTAACCAACAAGGCAAGAATGGGTTTTTTTTAATTCCGATATTTTGTTCCCATAGACTTACATTGTATTTCCGGTATCGGTATCGGGTATCGCCGATATTTTTGGTGTATCGGCGATATCATTCCGATTCCGATACTTTTGGATATCGGAAAGTATCGCTCAACTCTAGTCATAAACCACTGTTTGGGCGCACGGCAGGGCTCAGAAGGGAAGGAGCGCCATTTGACTTTTTTAATAGAAAATATGCTGGAATATTTAGCGGTTGCCATGTCGCATTTGGAGAGTCCCTGTGTGCCTAAACATTGGAGCTCCCCCACAAGTGACCACATTTTGGAAACTAGACCCCCTAAGGAACTTATCTAGATGCATAGTGAGAACTTTGAACCCCAGGTGCTTCACAAATTGATCCTTAAAAAAAAGAAAGTACTTTTTTTTCACAAAAATTTTCTTTTAGCCTCAGTTTTTTTCATTTTCACATGGGCAACAGTATAAATTGGATCCTAAAATTTGTTGGGCAATTTCTCCTGAGTACACAGATACTTCATATGTGGTCATAAACCACTGTTTTCACAATGGTTACAGGAGAAATTGGACCCCAAAAGTTTTTGTCCAGTTTGTCCTGCGTACGCTAGTACCCCATATGTGGGGGGGAAACCACTGTTTGGGCACACGTCAGGGCTCGGAAGGGATGTAGTGACGCTTTGAAATGCCGACTTGATGGAATGGTCTGCGGGCATCTTGTTACGTTTGCAGAGCCCATGATGTGCCTAAACAGTAGAAACCCCCCAAGTGACCCCATTTTGGAAACTAGACCCCGCAAAGAAGTTATCTAGATGTGTGGTGAGCACTTTGAACCCCCAAGGGCTACACAGAAGTTTATAACGCCCAGGCATGAAAATAAAAAAATCATATTTTTTCCACAATCAGGATCTTTTAGTCCCCAATTTTTTTATTTTCCCAAGGGTAACATGAGAAATTAGACCCCAAAAGTTGTTGTCCAATTTGTCCTGAGTATGCTGATATCCCATATGTGGGAGAAAACTACTGTATGGGCACACATCGGGGCTCGGATGGGAAGTAGTGACGTTTTGAAATACCCACTTGATGGAATGGTCTTCGGGCGTCATGTTACGTTTGCAGAGTCCCTGATGTGCCTAAACAGTAGAAACTCCCCACATGTGACCCCATTTTGGAAACTAGATCCCCCAAGGAACTCCTATAGATGTGTGATAAGCACTTTGAATCTCCAAGTCCTTCACAGAAGTTTATAACGCAAAGCCGTGAAAATATAAAATAATTTTTTTTCCACAAAAATAATTTTTTAGTCCCCAATTTTTTTTCCCAATGTTAACAGGAGAAATTAGAACCCCCAAAGTTGTTGTGCAATTTTTCCCGAGTACGCTGATACCCCATATGTGGGGATAAACCACTGTTTGGGCATACGTCGGGGCTTGGAATAAAGGGAGCACTGTTTGACTTTTTGAACGCAAAATTTGCAGGAATCAATGGTGGCGCCATGTCGCGTATGGAGACCCCCTGATGTGCCTAAATAGTGGAAACCCCTCAATTCTAACTCCAACCCTAACCCCAACACACCCTAACCCCAACCCTAACCCCTACACACACCTAACCCTAATACAAACCCTAACCATAACCCTAACCCCAACACACCCCTAACCCTAATCCCAACTCTAACCATAAACCTAACCACAAGCCTAACCCTAATTCCAACCCTAACCCTAATTCCAACCCTAACCCTAATTCCAACCCTAACCCAAATTCCAACCCTAACCCTAATTCTAACCTTAACCCTAATGCTAACCCTAACCCTAGTTCTAACCCTTACCCTAGTTCTAACCCTAACCCTAGTTCTAACCCTAAGGCTGAGTTCATATTGCGTTTTACCAGCTCGTTCAACACGTAGCGTTGACGGGCTGGTAACGGTATAGCATAACGCGATCGCGTTATGCTATACCCGCTAGCGCAGATGAATTAGCAGATGATTCATCTGTGCTAGCGGTGACGGAGCCCAGACGCTGCAGCCCGTGTCCAAGGCTCCGTCACTGAATGATGGCACGTCGCGAACGCATGCCGCTTTACGGCATGCGTTGCGATGCGCACACAAATGGGGTGAATGGCAGCGTTAATGGACTGCGTTACACCGCGTTATACCGCGGTGAAACGCAGTCCATCTAACGGACTGCCATAATGCAATATGAACCCAACCTAACCCTAACCCTGAGGCCCCGTGCACACGTTGCGGATTCACTTGCGGATTTTTCTTAAATCCGCAGGTAAAATGACCTGCGTTTTACCTGCGAATTTAGCACGAATTTGTTGCTGTTTTTCCTGCGGTTTTACACCTATAATGGAATAGGTGTAAAACCTCTGCGGAATCCGCACAAAGAGTTGACATGCTGCGGATTTTTTTTAACCATTTATTTGCATTGTACTGTACATGGTTTCTGGATCTGCTGTAGATCGGTAGCGCCAAATCCGCCAAATCCGCAGCGCCAAATCCGCTGCGGATCCGCAGCAAAATCTCCGGCGGATCAGCAGCAAAATCCGCTGCGGATCCCCAGCAAAATCCGCCGAGGATCCCCAGCAAAATCCGCCGAGGATCCCTAGCAAAATCCGCCGCGGATCCGCAGCAAAATCTGCCGAGGATCAGCAGCAAAATCCGCCGCGGATCCGCAGCAAAATCCGCCACGGATCCGCAGCAAAATCCGCCGCAGATCAGCAGCAATATCCGCCGCGGATCAGCAGCAATATCCGCCACGGATCAGCAGCAAAATCCACCGAGGATCCCCAGCAAAATCCGCCGAGGATCCCTAGCAAAATCCACCGCGGATCAACAGCAAAATCCGCCATGGATCAGCAGCAAAATCCGCCGCGGATCAGCAGCAATATCCGCCGCGGATCCGCAGCAAAATCAGCTGCGGATCAGCAGCAAAATCCGCTAGGAAAAAAAAAAAAATTCTTATTTTATTATTTGTCCCTACCTATGACAGGGGGGGTTCATTTACTTTTTTTTTATTTTGATCACTGTGACAGTTTATCACAGTGCTCAAAATAAATTTTTGTACAATGGAGGGCGCACTGCGCATGCGCCGGCCGGCGGGCGCACTGCGCATGCGCCTGCCATTTTCCAAGATGGCGGCGCCCATGAAGAATCCCGGGCAGCTGCCGGGACGGATCCAGGGACATCGGTGGACCGGGAGAGGTGAGTAGGGGGGGGTCGGAAGGTGAGAGGGGGGATCGGTAGGTGGGGGCAGCGGATCGCAGGAGCAGGGGTGCAGACAGTGACGGCGGTGACTGATCGCTGCCATCTTTCGTGTGGGGGGGTCAGGGCTCGGTGTCCAGCCATGGCAGATGCTATTGCAGCATCGGCCATGGCTGGATTGTAATATTTCACCAATTAAATTGGTGAAATATTACAGATTGCTCTGTTTGGCTGTTTCACTTTTAACAGCCAATCAGAGCGATCGTGGCCACGGGGGGGTTAAGCCAACCCCCCTGTGGTGAAGCACAAAGGGTCCTGTGCCTGCGGGTCGGGTGACCTTTGAGTGACCCCGGTCACCCGGCCCGCAGGAACGCGATCCTTTCATGACACAGGGTATGCGTCATAGGTCGGATTGGCACCGACTTTCATGACGCATACGCTGTGTCAAAGGTCGGGAAGGGGTTAATATTTAGATTTCCAATTTACGACTCAGACCTAGGTAGATCCATCCCCCCCACCCCAAAGAGCTACACTCTAATTACTACCTGGGAAGGGTTCATTTCTCGGTCATAGTTCAGTCTGTGTAAAGGCTTGAATGTTTCTCCTTGCTGCTTCAAGTGTCTGAGATGAGCTGAGGATGATCACGGCTGAGCTCATACAAGTTTGCACATATTGTACCTTTTTTTTGGATTTGGAAGATAGGTAGAGTCTTGCCACCTGTAAACTTTGCATATCAAGAGTTCAGCCTGTCTACAACTGAAAGTCAGAGACTTCTCTGGTAAATTACAAAGCGACACATTAGCATACCTCCCAACAGTCCCGGATTCAGCGGGACTGTCCCGATTTTGAGAGACTGTCCCGCTGTCCCGGCCGGGATCTTACTTGTCCCGCACTGCACTGAAAGTGTATCGGCCACGCCCCCTCCTTGAGGCATCCGTGCAGCTCTCCCACTGGCCACGCCCACTCTTTTTTTCTGGCCACGCCCCCTCTTCATACTGGCCACTCAGGGCTATGCCCACTGGGATACTGCTCCCAGCCATGGGCGTACCCACCGTGGGGCAGGGGGGGGCAGGTGCCCCCCCTAGAAGCAGGGGCACACAATGAAAGAGAGCGGAGAGAGCAGCACAATGCCGGCTCCCTCTGCCACAGATTGCAGAGCCTGTCTGTGTGCGCAGTGCATGGAGCTGCTGTCTCACCAGAGGAGCTCCTTCCTTCCTGGCTGCAGCAGCTGTAGTTTCACTTTCTGCCCTGCAGGCTCTGGTTGTCTCAGCCACACTGGGTCCTAGTGCCCTCTGTGTGCAGACACTGGACACTTCCTGCTCCTGCCTCAGTCACTGCCTGCAAGCTTCATGGTAAGAGGGGATAGAATTTATTAAATTCATTCTGCTCAGGCATGTCATGGTCACTGTGAGGGAATGTGAGAGGATGGGGGTATTGTGGGGGAGGGGTACAGGGCACTGGGGTGAATGTAAGAGAGGATGGGGGTATTGTGGGGGCTAGGGCACTGGGGGGTTAATGTGAAAGGATGGGGGTACTGTGGGGGAGGGGTACAGGGCACTGGGGTGAATGTAAGAGGATGGGGTATTGTGGGTGCTAGGTCACTGTGGGGGAATGTGAGAGGATGGGGGTATTGTGGGGGAGAGGTACAGGGCACTGGGGGTGAATGTAAGAGGATGGGGTATTGTGGTGGCTAGGGCACTGGGGGGGGTTAATGTGAGAGGATGGGGTATTTTGGGGGCTAGGGCACTAGGGGTTAATGTGAGAGGATGGGGGTATTGTGGGGCTGAAGTGGGGGAGGGCAACAGGGCACAGAGAGTGAATGTGAGAGGATGGGGAATTGTGGGGGAGGGGATACAGGGCACTGGTTGGTGAATGTGAGAGGATGGGGATATTGTGGGGCTGGCGCACAGGGGTTGATGTGAGAGGATGGGGTATTGTGAGGGAGGGTGGACAGGTCACTGGGGTTGAATGTAAGAGGATGGGGTTATTGTGGGGCTAGGGCACTGGGGGTTAATGTGAGAGGATGGGGGTATTGTGGGGGAGGGGTACAGGGCACTGGGGTGAATGTAAGAGGATTGGGGTATTGTGGGGGAGAGGTACAGGGCACTGGGGTGAATGTAAGAGGATGGGGTATTGTGGGGGCTAGGGCACTGGGTAATTAATGTGAGAGGATGGGGGTATTGTGGGGGAGGGGTACAGGGCACTGGGGTGAATGTAAGAGTATGGGGTATTGTGGGGGCTAGGGCACTGGGGGGTTAATGTGAGAGGATGGGGTATTTTGAGGGCTAGGGCACTGGGGGGGTTAATGTGAGAGGATGGGAGTATTGTGGGGGCTGAAGTGGGGGAGGGGCAACAGGGCACAGAGAGTGAATGTGAGAGGATGGGGTATTGTGGGGGAGGGGATACAGGGAACTGGTTGGTGAATGTGAGAGGATGGGGATATTGTGGGGGCTGGCGCACAGGGGTTGATGTGAGAGGATGGGGTATTGTGAGGGAGGGTGGACAGGTCACTGGGGTTGAATGTAAGAGGATGGGGGTATTGTGGGGCTAGGGCACTGGGGGTTTACTGTGAGAGTATGGGGGTATTGTGGGGGCTGAAGTGGGGAGGGGCAACAGAGCACTGAGGGGTGCATGTGAGAGGATGGGGGTATTGTGGGCTCAGTGGGACAGAACACTAAGGGGTGCATGTGAGACAATGGGCTGTTGGGGTGTGGGTGGGGGACAGGGGAGGTAGGGGGCTTTTTTTTTACTTGTGAGCTCCTTAATACTTTAATAATAGACTAATATTTCAGTATTATTATAACAAGGGCATAGACAGACGGCCGTATAACTCATGCGAGGATCGCACTGCAATCCTCGGACTTGCTGGTACCGCTCCTGACATGAGCGCGACTGCCATGTATAATATATGGTATATACAGCGTAGTGTCGCATACACTGCTGTATTATACAATATACAACAGTTCTAATGCTCCATACCTAATATGCAGGATAATGTACAGTGTATATGATGTAACCTGTATAAGATGCGACATTGGCTTGCCCCCCCCTAGTTTTGATCCTGGGTACGCCCATGCTCCCAGCTGTGTCCCTGCCCCAACATACAGAGGCAGGAGCCGGACCAGCCTCAGCTGCCATTAGAGGGAGGATAAACAGGGAGCAAGAGAGCATCATAGGAGCCATGTGTGCGGGGAGGAGCTGCTGGATCCAGCAGTCTTGGGGGAGTACAGTCATGGCCAAAAGTTTTGAGAATGACACAAATATTATATTTTCACATGATCTGCTGCCCTCTGGTTTTTATGTGTGTTTGACAGATGTTTTTGTCACAGACAGAAATATAATAATTGCAAACATATGAGTAACAAAAAGTTTATATTGACAGTAAAGGGTATGCCACACTAAACAACATCGCTAACGGGATCACTAAAAAACGTCACTATTTAGCGATCCCGTTAGGGATGTTGTTGTGTGCGGCATCTGCCAGCGACGAGCTTCCTGCTGTGATCTCGCTCGTCGCTGGAATCGTTCCGGACCCTATTTTATCGTCGGCGCTTCCGCTGGGTAAGTATATATCGCTAAGTGTGGCACCTTTTTTAGCGATTTAGCGGTACTTTTGTACCGCTAAAGTCGTTAAGGAGATCGCTAACCGCGATAGCGTCCTTAACGATATCGCTAAATGTGGCCAACACTAGCGATATAAAAACAATCCCGCTAGCGATCTCATTAGTATGCGACGCTAACGAGATCGCTAGCGGGATTGTGTAGTGTGGAAGTACCTTTAGAATGAGTTAATGCAGCAAGTCAATATTTGCAGTGTTGACCCTTCTTCTTCAGGACCTCTGCAATTCTCCCTGGCATGCTCTCAATCAACTTCTGGACCAAATCCTGACTGATAGCAGTCCATTCTTGCACAATCAATGCTTTCATTTTGTCAGAATTTTTAGGTTTTTGTTTGTCCACCCGTCTCTTGATGATTGTCCACAAGTTCTCAATGGGATTAAGATCTGGGGAGTTTCCAGGCCATGGACCCAAAATCTCTATGTTTTGTTCCCTGAGCCATTTAGTTATCACCTTTGCTTTATGGCAATGTGCTCCATCAAGCTGGAAAAGGCATTGTTGATCACCAAACTGCTCTTGGAGGGTTGGGAGAAGTTGCTCTTGGAGGACATTCTGGTACCATTCTTTATTCATGGCTGTGTTTTTAGGCAAGACTGTGAGAGAGCCGATTCCCTTGGCTGAGAAGCAACCCCACACATGAATGGTTTCAGGATGCTTAACAGTTGGCATGAGACAAGACTGGTGGTAGCGCTCACCTTGTCTTCTCCGAATGAGGCGTTTTCCTGATGTCCCAAACAATCGAAAAGGGGATTCATCAGAGAAAATAACTTTACCCCAGTCCTCAGCAGTCCACTGCCTGTACCTTTTGCAGAATATCAGTCTGTCCATGATGTTTTTTCTGGAGAGAAGTGGCTTCTTTGCTGCCCTCCTTGAGACCAGGCCTTGCTCCAAGAGTCTCCGCCTCACAGTGCACCTCTCACCTGCCTGCTGCCATTCCTGAGCAAGCTCTGCACTGCTGGTAGCCCGATCCCGCAGCTGAAACACTTTTAAGAGACGTCCTGGCGCTTGCTGGTCTTTCTTGGGCGCCCTGAAGCCTTTTTGGCAACAATGGAACCTCTCTCCTTGAAGTTCTTGATGATTATTAAAGAACATGTATGTAAGTACCTGCATAAGAATGAAGTGATTAAACAGAGTCAGCATGGGTTTGTAACTAATAAGTCATGTCAGACTAACTTAATTTCCTTCTATGACAGAATCACTGACTGGGTGGATCAGGGAAATGCTGTAGATATAGTATATCTTGACTTCAGCAAAGCATTTGACAAAATATCTCACACAATCCTTATTGAAAAAATGACTAAGTATGGAATGGACAAGGCAACTGTTAGGTGGATTCATAACTGGCTTAGTGATCGGACTCAAAGAGTGGTCGTAAATGGCTGCACATCCAGTTGGAAGAATGTCTCAAGTGGGGTACCACAAGGCTCTGTTTTGGGCCCTGTATTGTCCAACATCTTTATCAATGATTTAGATGAAGGAATTGAGGGTAAACTGATCAAATTTGCTGACGACACAAAGCTAGGAGGGGTAGCTAATACTAGAGAAGGATTCAAAAAGATATAAATAAACTGGAGCAGTGGGCAGCAACTAACAGAATGGTTTTTAACAGGGAAAAATGCAAAGTACTACATCTGGGCAATAAAAATGAAAAAAGCATATACAAAATGGGAGGAATAGGGATAAGTAACAGCACATGTGAAAAAGACTTGGGTATACTAATTGATCACAGACTGAACATGAGTCAACAGTGTGATGCAGCAGCAAAAAAGGCAAATACAATTCTTGGATGTATCAACAGAAGCATACAGTCTAGATCACGTGAGGTCATTATTGCCCTCTACTCCTCTTTGGTCAGACCTCATCTGGAATACTGTGTCCAGTTTTGGGCACCACATTTTAAAAAAGACATCAACAAACTGGAGCAAGTTCAAAGGAGAGCCACCAGAATGGTGACCGGTCTGCAAACCATGACCTATGAGGAACGGTTGCAGGATTTGGGAATGTTTAGCTTGCAAAAAAGAAGACTGAGAGGTGACTTAATAGCTGTCTACAAATATCTCAAGGGCTATCACATTGTAGAAGGATCATCTTTATTCTCATTTGCACAAGGAAAGACTAGAAGCAATGGGATGAAACTGAATGGGAGGAAACACAGATTAGATATTAGAAAAAACTTTTTGACAGGGTGATCAAGGAGTGGAACAGGCTGCCACGAGAGGTGGTAAGTTCTCCTTCAATGGAAGTCTTCAAACAGAGGCTGGACAGACATCTGTCTGGGATGATTTAGAGAATCCTGCTTTGACCAGATGGCCCAGGAGGTCCCTTCCAACTCTACCATTCTATGATTCTATGCGATAGATTGTTGACTGAGGTGCAATCTTTCTAGCTGCGATACTCTTCCCTGTTAGGCCATTTTTGTGCATTGCAATGATGACTGCACGTGTTTCTTTAGAGATAACCATGGTTAACAGAAGAGAAACAATGATGCCAAGCACCAGCCTCCTTTTAAAGTGTCCAGTGGTGTCATTCTTACTTAATCATGACAGATTGATCTCCAGCCATGTCCTCATCAACACCCACACCTGTGTTAATGGAGCAATCACTGAAAAGAGGTTAGCTGGTCCTTTTAAGGCAGGGCTGCAATGATGTTGAAATGTGTTTTGGGGGATAAAGTTCATTTTCTAGCCAAATATTGACTTTGCAAGTAATTGCTGTTAAGCTGATCACTCTTTATAACATTCTGGAGTATATGCAAATTGCCATTAGAAAAAGTGAAGCAGTAGACTTTGTAAAAATTAATATTTGTGTCATTCTTAAAACTTTTGGCCATGACTGTAACGATGAGCGCTGTGTGCAGTAAGTGTGTGTGTGGCTGACACTGAGTGCCACAGGGGACTGCACCGCTATGTGCTGAGCTTTGCCCAGGCCAGCCTGCTGTAACACAACAGCGCACATACAGCTCTACTGCAACACGACTGCACACACACAGCTCTGTTGCAACACGACTGCACGCACACAGCTCTGCTGCCAGAGGACTGCGCGCACACAGCTCTCCTGCCAGACTGCGCGCACACAGCTCTGCTGCAACACGACTGCACACATACAGCTCTGCTGCAACACGACTGCACACACACAGCTGTTCTGCAGCACAACTGCACACACACACAGCTCTGCTGTAACACAACTGCGCGCACACTGCTCTGCTGCAACACGACTGCACACACAGCTCTGCTGCAACACGACTACACACACAGTTCTGCTGCAACACGACTGCACACACACAGCTCTGCTGCAACACGACTGCATGCACACAGATCTTCTGCCAGAGGACTGCGTGCACACAGCTCTCCTGCCAGACTGCGTGCACACAGCTCTGCTGCAACACGACTGCACACATACAGCTCTGCTGCAACACGACTGCACACACACAGCTGTGCTGCAACACGACTGCACACACACAGCTCTGCTGCAACACGACTGCACGTGCACACAGCTCTGCTGCCAGATGACTGCACGCACACAGCTCTGCTGCCAGACGACTGCGCGCACACAGCTCTCCTGCCAGACTGCGCGCACAGCTCTGCTGCCAGACGACTGTGCGCACACAGCTCTGCCAGAAGACTGCGCGCACACAGCTCTGCTGCAACACGACTGCACACATACAGCTCTGCTGCAACACGACTGCACACACACAGCTGTGCTGCAACACGACTGCACACACACAGCTCTGCTGTAACACAACTGCGCGCACACAGCTCTGCATGCACACGCACTGCACACACAACCGCTCTGCTGCAACATGACTACACACACACAGATCTGCTGCAACACTCCTGCACACACACAGCTCTGCTGCAACACGACTGCACGCACACAGCTCTGCTGCAACACGACTGCACGCACACAGCTCTTCTGCCAGAGGACTGCGCGCACACAGATCTCCTGCCAGACGACTGCGCGCACACAGCTCTGCAACATGACTGCGCCACACAGCTCTGCTGCAACATGACTGCCCGCACACAGCTCTGCTCCCAGATGACTGCGCGCATCACAGCTCTGCTGCACATGACTGCGCACCACAGCTCTGCTGCAACATGACTGCGCACAGCACAGCTCTGCTGCAACATGACTGCGCACACACAGCTCTGCCAGCAGATGACTGCCCGCACACAGCTCTGCTGCCATATATCGGATGCTGTAGGTTAGAACAGGCAGTGGGGCAGTTGCCTATTCTCATACACCTTCATCTGTTCACTTAATAAGCAGGGGTCCCGTTGCTATGGGTAACTGCCCCAGTGTTGGCCGCACTTATGTTCTGTGATCAGTCACCTTGAATAATCAGTAAATGAGACACTCTCCATCTGGCCATTTTCTGCTGTATATAAACATTGTTGGCCATTGTATCTCTTCATGTTTTACAAAGTGTCGGGAAAATTGCATAAGGCCGGCGTCACACTCACCGTACAAAAATACGGACCGTATTGTACGAGCTTAATACGCCAAAATGTTGCCAGCACAGCAATCCATATTTCATGCGTTTTCAGGGTGCGGCTGCGTATTTTGCGCATGTAAGCATCTGTATGCAATCCGTATGGCATCCGTACAGCGTATTTTTCTCGCCGCTTGCAAAATGATATTTAATGGTTTTTAGGCATGAAACTCATTGAAATCATGTTGCGTATTTCTCGCAAGTCACACGTCTGGTCCGTGTGTAATTCGTTGTTTTCTCCACCCATAGACTTTCATTGGTGTACAATGGGCGTAATACGCGTACAATCGCAGCATACTGCGGGTGCCTCGCACTGTAAGATACGCCCGAGAAAAAAACGCATGATCAGAGCTGCCCCATAGAGAAATCGGTCCGTGTGTAATGCGTGGTTTTCACGCCTCTCACTCATCCATATTCCTCCGTAGTGTGACGCCGGCCTTAGATGAAGATCCTTCTGGTGACTTGAGACATTCCCTCTGTGGCTATGTGACATCTTTCAGGCCCTGGCGTATGAAGGCTGCGTGCCCACAATCAGGAATAGCCATGTTCTACATCACAGTGGACGGTATGCATAGAAATCTCCTGCTTGCTGTGTCTATTAGCTGCTGTGTAAACTCCCCCGGCGCGGGTTACGAGACGCAGCATGTCTGTTTCTGGTCTCTGCTGCAGATTTTGACCAATGGAACGTCATTATGTGCAGAGACTCTGCATGTACTGACGGACAACTGCAATGATTGGAACCGGCGTTTTGGATGCAGTGAAATACACTGCTCCAAATTACTACAATGGCCGGGGTCACACATGCGAGAAACTCGCTCGAGTCTCGGCACTGCCGCCGGCACTTGGACCGGAGCATGCGGCTGCATGTATTTCTATGCAGTTGCACGCCCAGTCCGAGTGCTGGCGGCATCCGGTGTTCAGCGAGAGACTCGCACAAGTGACCCCGGCCTATTCCTGATCTTCAGCACACAGCCTTAATCCTGGTAAAGACGCCACCTGCAGGATTTTCCTGAGGTGTCTTTTTTTACATCTTTTGTGACATCTTTTGTGGTGCCTCTGCCACCAGATTTTTTTTAATCCTTCTATGTATTACTAATGAGCGTTTGAAGAATGGTCATCTTGTATCTTTTATCTGTCGGGTTCTGTAAGGATTTTACAGATGCCGACAATTGAATTATCAGCTATTCTGCTATCTACAGTACAGACCAAAAGTTTGGACACACCTTCTCATTCAATGATTTTTCTGTATTTTCATGGCTATGAAAATTGTAGAATCACACTGAAGGCATCAAAACTATGAATTAACACATGTGGAATTATACATTACACTTTACAAAAAAGTGTGAAACAACTGAAAATATGTCTTATATTCTAGGTTCTTCAAAGTAGCCACCTTTTGCTTTGATTACTGCTTTGCACGCAGAAAAGGTGAACGGCTGGACTCTACATGCCTGGTTCCCACCGTGAAGCATGGAGGAGGTGTGTGATGGTGTGGGGGTGCTTTGCTGGTGACACTGTTGGGGATTATTCAAAATTGAAGCGATGAGTGGTCCAGCTCACCCCAAACCATCTCGATTGGGTTCAGGTCTGGTGACTGTGGAGGCCAGGTCATCTGGCGTAGCACCCCAACACTCTCCTTCTTGGTCAAATAGCCCTTACACAGCCTGGAGGTGTGTTTGGGGTCATTGTCCTGTTGAAAAATAAATGATGGTCCAACTAAACGCAAACCGGATGGAATAGCATGCTGCTGCAAGATGCTGTGGTAGCCATGCTGCTTCATTATGACTTCAATTTTGAATAAATCCCCAACAGTGTCACCAGCAAAGCACCCCCACACCATCACACCACCTCCTCCATGCTTCACGGTGGGAACCAGGCATGTAGAGTCCATCCGTTCACCTTTTCTGCGTGCAAAGCAGTAATCAAAGTAAAAGGTGGCTACTTTGAAGAACCTAGAATATAAGACATATTTTCAGATGTTTCACACTTTTTTGTAAAGTGTAATGTATAATTCCACATGTGTTAATTCATAGTTTTGATGCCTTCAGTGTGATTCTACAATTTTCATAGTCATGAAAATACAGAAAATTCTTTGAATGAGGTGTGTCCAAACTTTTGGTCTGTACTGTATATCCCTATGAAATATATATCAATGTGTCAATATATCAACGTGTCAATGGTGGTGTGTGTATGTATATATATATATATATATATATATATATATATACTATGTGTATACATGTATTCTATCTATTCTATTGTAACCTGTCAGTGTGATTTTACAGTATACCGCACTGAATTGCCGGCTTTTCTAAAGGAGACCGGTGCGTATTTCTCACAAGTCACACGTGTGGTCCGTGTGTAATCCGTATTTTTCTCGCCCACATAGACTTGCATTGGCGATTCTCGGGCGTAATACGGTGACAATCGCAGCATGCTGCACGTATAAAACGGCCGATAAAAAAATCGGCAACTGGGAGCTGCCCCATAGATTACCATTGGTCCGAGTGCTATGAGATTTTTTTTCTCGCATAGCACTCGTCCGTATTTCTCGCTAGTGTGACTCCGGCTTAATAGGACATATGTGAGAATTAATTTCATTCTTAAACCACCTCCTGATTTAAAAAATATGCAGTTAAATCCACTGTGTGAATAAAAACACTAAATTTTATAGTCACACTACCCTGGATTTTGCTGCACATTTATCCCTTTGCATTTAAAAAGCTGAAATCTGTTGCAACATCCCCAACATAAATTGGTATTCTACAGAATTTTAATTTGCGGCGTTTGTCAATTTACACTTGGGATTTCTCTGTATAAAATTTAGTGAAATCTTCTCAACACTGGTATGGTAGTACATTGTTGATTTCTGGCAAGAAAATCTGCAGTGAAAAATCATGAGTTAGTGATAATTATAAAGGTTCAGGATTTCCATCGTCCAGGCATATAGAGAAGTAATAGTGCTTACACAATGACACACATGTCACACCCATATAATCTCTCAGGCAGACATGCAGAAACACTGGGTGGCTCTGCCATCACCACTATCTGTATTTTAACGCAATGGATACTAAATGAAGCTTGTATAGTTCGTTTTTTTTATATTCTAAATCTACATTTTGCCATCCTTCCTTTTCTCATTTTACAAGTCAGTCTATATGATGATCTGGGGAGCTTACTAGCAAAGAATATGGAGCGTGTTCAAGCAGACTGGTCCACTGGAAAATTTTTCAATTTATGAAAACAGTTTATGAAACAGTGTGATCAGCAGTGCTAAATGGGTGTGGATATGGGTGTGACTAGTTGTGAAATGGGTGTGGTCAGGGCGTGGCCTAAAATTTGCCGCATACTTGTCCCTCTTTCCCCTCTTCAAAAGTTGGGAGGTATGCATTAGAAATGATTTCTTTTATTCCACTGATCCTCAGGATATGAAGAGCAATAGCATAACTATTTCCAGCTCCGAGAGTCTTACGAGGGGCCAAAAAAATAAAAATCAAGAAAATGGTCGTAACATATGCCTTTTTTTTTTTTTGTTGCTTCATTTGGCATTTTGTTTTCCTTCCTAAGAATTTAGTTTTTTTGACTTCACGTTGTTTTGACGTAACGGTGAAATGTATTCAGATTTAACAATTCTGATCTCTTAAGAATCCTCTGCAGTTTGACACATGGCTGCAAATTTGGAAATTAAAAGGAAAAAAAACTGTTTAACCCCCATTTGTTTCTTTGTATCTGTGGATTTTTCTTTTTCTTTTCATTCATTTCACAAATGAGGCTACAATGTACGACCAGAGAAAGCTATTGTCCTTCAGTTTCAAATGATTACTCTTGTAGCTGCCGTAATGCATGAAAATGGAAATACATTTTATTATGTCAGCAAAGATGTGGCGTCGCATTTACCTTTAGATTAATTGTAATGTGACAGGTGCATAGATGGCGACGTTTCCATAGATCCATCCTCATCGAGCTTTATCAATTCGATGATCTTTGTGATATTCGCAGGATAGAAAGGGAAACAAAGATGGTCACCCCCAGTACTATGATCCGATATCATTCATCTATTCTGGGTACATGTCATTTTTACAACTAGAATTTTTTTTATTATTATTTTTGCATCTTAAATGTTGCATTTCTTGAGAATACCAGCACCAAAGTACAGCTCAGCATGTAAAAAAAGCCAACCCAAGCCCTCTAACGCCAAGAATGGGGGAATTATGAGTCTTTTTCACAAGTTTGATGTAACTGTACTAACCTGAAGAATATTGCTAGGTCAATTTTACATGATATTGATAGTACGAACCACAAAAAAATAGATTTTTTTTTCTCTTTCACAATTTCACCCCACTTGGAATTTATTCCTCTTCCCAGTACATTTTATGACCAAGTTAAAGATCTGAACTAGTCCCTCCAAAAAAAAGCTTCATCTCATACAGTTGTGTTCCCACAAAAAGTAAAGTTATGGCTCTTCAAAGGAGGAAAAATCAATAGCGCAAAAAAAAAGGCTGGGGTCTTTAATGGGTAAAGCATATTGGAGACTGCAGTGTCAAAAGTGGGGGCTAATAACGTTTCAGTGTGAAAAACAAGATAATCTTGTAGTTATACCTTTTTAAATGGCTAACAAAAATAAAGTACCGTATTTTTTGGACTATAAGACGCACCCCAAATTTTCAGAGGGAAAATGGGGGGAAAAAAGTGTCAAAAAGTGGGCCAGTCTTAAAGACCTGAATTCAGCTTAACCGGGGGGGTTCGGCAGCGCTGGTGGCAGCAGGAGTCAGGCGATTCTTCCGGTGGCCCTACGCTGCAGGGTGGTGATCTTGCTCCCATCCCAGCCTGGTGTGGCAGGTGTGGGGGGCTCCGGCGACATTTTCTGAAAGCCCGGAGTCCCGCACTTATATTGCTTCGATGCTATGACCCCTGGAGGCAGTGCATGCACGGATTGAGATCTCGGGAAACGAGATCTCGGAGCTGAGATTGCAATCTGCGTATTCGCTGCTTCTGGCGGCTATTTTTCAGGAGGCCAGATTAATTCCCCAGGCGCAGATTGAGATCTCGTCAACAAGATCTCGGGAGATGAAATCTCGGAGCCGAGATCTCAATCTGTGCATGCTCAGCCTCCGGTGGCGTTTTCCCGGAGGTCACAGCATCAAGGCAATAGAAGTGCGGGGCCTGGGCTTCAAGAAAATATCGCCTGAGCCCCTGGCACCACCGAGTACCACCGAGCCATCATTGCCCTGCAGTGTCGGACCAGGACCACCGGAAGAATCGCCCAACTCCTGCTGCCACCACGCGAAGTGTAAGTACTGTACATTCTGACTATAAGACGCACCCCCGTTTTCCCCCAAAATTTTGGGCAGAAAAAAGTGCGTCTTGTAGTTCGAAAAATATGGTAAATGATGTTACAAAGCGAGCTTTCGGGACTTCTTATGTCCCTTCCTCAGGCATGGTATAATAAATGAACATTTAAATAAACAAACAAGCTGAATCCTTAATTGGATTAATTAGTAATGTGAACGTTTTATAGTCCCAATATCGAAGTAAGATCAGAGGCCTGGTGCCCTCATCTTTGGAGCAGATTCCTCAGATTATGTAGTAAGTCAGAAATGATTGACATGTTTAGTCCTGTGTGGATGGAATCAAAGACTTAAAGTTTGTATCCACAAACCCTGCGATGTTTTTGTGATTTGAGGTCCTGAGAGAAACTGCTGAAAAACTTTCACCACATCTTACACAAGGATGACCGGCTAAAGACAATATTCAAAGACTTGTGCTACAGGCAACCTCCAAATTGTAAGAACCCTGATGATCTGAAGTTCAAGGATAAGCTCACTGAGAGGAACTTATCCTTGCAATGTGAGGAGCTGCAAAACCTGCACTTATGTTGAGAAAAAAGGCAGGATACCGATTCCCAACAGGAGAACTATAAGATTCTCGGGACATTCACATGTTCTTCTTCCAATGTGGTGTACTTAAAGGGAACCTGTCACCTCCTTTTTCGTATATAAGGTACGGCCACTGCCCTCGGGCTTATCTACAGCATTCTGTAATGCTGTAGAAAAGCCCCCGATGTAACCTGAAATAAGAATAACGAGTTATACTCACCGGGGGCGGTCCTGTCCGATGGGTGTCGCGTGTCCGGCACCTCCCATCTTGTGACGCCACCCTCCTGCTTGCTTGATGGCTCCCTGGCATCACGCTCCTGCGCAGGCGTAATTATCTGCCCTATTGAGGGCAGAGCAAAGTCCTGCAGTGCGCAGGCACCGGGAAAAGTCAGAGAAACCCAGCGCCTGTGCACTGCAGTACTTTGCTCTGCCCTCAACAGGGCAGATAAGTATGCCTATGCAGGAGCGCGGTGCCGGGGAGCCTGTGAAGCAAACAGGAGGGCGGCATCGCAAGAAGATGGGAGGTGCCGGACCAGGACCCGTGACACCCATTGGACCAAACCGCCCCCCGGGTGAGTATAATTAAACTTATTTTTCTTATCTTTCAGGTCAGATCGGGGGCAGATATATAGCATTATAGAATGCTGTAGATGAGCCTGAAAGGCGGTGGCCACATCTTATATCGGCCAAAAGTGCTGACAGGTTCCCTTTAAAACCAGGTAAGTTGTGCCAGAGTAAAATCAGACTTGATGAATGCGCCCTCTTGTGGATAATGTGTATATCACTTTAAAATACACACATAGAATGTGATATATAATTTCTCACCAAAACATATGTACACCCCAAAGAAATGTATTCAAAAGTAGGCAAATGATCAATTTTATTAGTAATTATAAGGACAAAAAAAGTTAACAACATGAAACATGAGACATTATTAAAAAACATATAATCACAGGGGAGGGGAAAGTGACGTGCCCTACTGGAATCAGATCTGGGTATTGCATGATAAGCTTTGAGAAACCTATATATAAAAATGCAGGCAATGTATAAAAAAAGGACTTGATCACGAATAAATAATAAAAAAAATATGTATATATCTCTGTGAGAATATCTGGAGACCATAAATAATAAATATATACATTTAAAGAAACAAATAGATAAATTCCAAGTGACAACAAGAATATATAAAAATATATATAAGAATAATTGTACTAAATTAGATATTAATCTAAATGAATATGATGCCTTGCATAACACAGCCCAGGATGATAAATAACCACATTTTATTTTTCTGTATACTTTCCATAGACATGAAAATGGCTTCCAGTTTAATTTCATTCTTTGAAAGTCAAGATTGATTCATTTATGATGCTATTTGTGAGCAAAACATTTCCCACATTCTATACATGAAAATGTTTTTTCTGCGCGAGTTCTTCCACATTCTAGACATGAACATGGCTTCTCCCCTGTGTGACGCCTCTGATGATATCAGAGTATATGCATAATACAGACCAAGGGAACATAAAAAAATAATAATAAATGTGAATATGGGGAAAAAATTATTTTCCTTGTTTCTTTTTTCTTTCCATTTTTTTCTGTTTGTAAGAAACAGACATGAGATCAATATTGTATAGGAAACTCCCAAAGCCCCGATGTTCATTTATCTGGATAAAGACGATCAATTCCCCAAAAGCGGAGTGAGGGTGAGTTTCCACGGTCAGGAAACGCTGCGTGTTTGGCGCTGTGCGCTGGCGCAGCGCCAAACACGCAGCGTCCAGATGTTACAGCATAGTAGAGGGGATTTCAAGAAATCCCGTCTCCACTATGCGTAACAATACGCAGGTGGCAGACCTGCGTAAACGGACATGCGGCGCGTCTTTTTAGACCGCAGCATGTCCTCGCGTATTGCGGCGACGGTGCGTCGCCGCAACATAATTAACACAGGGCTATGTAGCCCTGCGCTCTTTCCGGAGGTGTTCCGGAGGTGTCCTGAACACCTCCGGAAAGATCGCGCGTCATAAAGGGGGCGGGGCTTAGACGGAGCGGAATTTCCGCCCTGTCCAAAGCGCTATGGTTCCGGACCGTGGAACCATAGCCTAAGGCCGGAGTCACACTGGCGACAGAATCGGACGACTGAAATACGATGAAATATCGCATTGCAGTCTGCCCTATGTTAATCTATGGAGCAGCTCCTAGTATCAGATTTTTTGTGGTCCGTTTTAAACGTCCGAGTGCAATCGCAGCATGCTGCGATTGTCACCGATTGTGGGTCGACTATCGCCAATGCAAGTCTATGGGAGCGATGAAAAATCGGATTACAAACGGACCGCACGTGTGACTTGCGATTAAATCGCATCGGTGTCCTTTAGAAAAGCCGGCAATTCATCCCCGGCTATACTGTAAAATCACACTGACAGCTTTAATAAAGAATAGAAAGAATAGATATACACACATAGAATACATATATATATATATATATATATATATATATATATATGTAATTGTGACATATATATATATATACATATATTTATAGTTCATACACTTCTACATACTGTAATAGCCGCTAATTCAATTGCCGGCTTTTGTGAAATCACAGAAGCCGACATGAAATGATACATTGTTTAGACACAGTTAACCATGTCATTTCCTGTATTTTGATATATGGTTTGAACTTACAATTACATAAGTATATGTGTGCAAAATTTCAGACATGTAGGGTTAATTAAAGGTGTAAATTCGTTGAAAAAAAATGTGTGGGCTCCCGCTGTATTTTCTCCACCAGACAGACAAAGCAAGCGAGTGGGGGCAGATAATAATAGCCTAGGGAGGGTACATTTTTTGTGCCCCCCCTGGCTACTAACATCTGCCCCCAGACACCCCAGAAAGGGCAAATCTCTAATTAGATTCGCCCTTTCTGGCACTTTGCCCGTCTATTCCCATTGCCCTGTAGCGCTGGCGAATGGGTTAATAAGGGGTTAATGCCACCTTGCTACTTAAAGGTCACTTTAAGCCAGGTTAATAATTGAGAGCTGTCAATTAGACAACTATCAATTATTAATCCTATTGAAGGAAATAAAAAAACACAAACACACTTTAAGAATAAATAATTTTAATGAAATAAAAACACATATTTTTGACCAACTTTTATTTAACTCTTAATCCGTACGAAGCCCTTGATCTTCTATAATAAAGAAAAAATAATAAAACAACATTATTCTTACCTATCTGACGATCTGTCACGTCCCACGATGTAATCCTTCACAAAGGGTTAACTAGCAATCAGCTAAGCAGAGCAAGTAATGCTGCGTGCTCAGCTGATAGCTCCTGAATGAATGAGCTTATCTCCTGCCGACAGGAGAGGATGTGATTAACGAATGTAGCTTAATTGATTGTGTCCCACTTTCACTTTAGGTCAGGTCACTGAAGTGAAAGTGGCAATAAATCAATTAAGCTCCATTCATTAATCTCTTCCTCTCCTTTCGCTGGGAGAGGAAGTTATTCATTTAGGGTGTTACAGCTAGGAGACAGCATTAGCTCTCTGCGAGCTGTAACCTGTTAACCCTTTCTGATGGATTACAGCGTGGGACCTGACTGTGCATCGGATTGGTAAGAATAATGTTGCTTTTTTATTTTATTTTTATTACAGGAAATGGTTTTAGCAGGAAAATAAAATATGGTCAAAAACTGTGTGATTATTTAATTAAACTTCTTTTTTATTAAACTGTGTGTGTTTGATTTTTCTTTCATACAATAGGATTAATAATTGATAGTTGTCTAATTGACAGCTCTCAATTATTAACCTGGCTTAAAGTGACCTTTCAATAGCAAGGTGGCTTTAACCCCTTATTAACCCATTCGCCACCGCTACAGGGCAATGGGAATAGACGGGCAAAGTGCCAGAAAGGGCAAATCTAATTAGAGATTTGCCCTTTCTGGGGTGTCTGGGGGCAGATGTTAGTAGCCAGGGGGGGCACAAAAAAATGTACCCTCCCTAGGCTATTATTATCTGCCCCCACTCGCTTGCTTTGTCTGTCTGGTGGAGAAAATACAGCGGGAGCCCACACATTTTTTTTCAACAAATTTACACCTTTAATTAACCCCTACATGTCTGAAATTTTGCACAAATACACTTCTGTAATTGTAAGTTCAAACCATATATCAAAATACAGGAAATGACATGGTTAACTGTGTGGAAACAATGTATCATTTCATGTCGGCTTCTGTGATTTCACAAAAGCCAGCAATTGAATTAGCGGCTATTACAGTATGTAGAAGTGTATGAACTATAAATATATGTATATATATATATATATATATATATATACATGTCACAATGACATGTATATATATATATATATATATATATATATATATATATATATGTGTTCTATGTGTATATATCTATTCTTTCTTTTGTGATTTAAATACTATTCTTTTGGATCCATTATATGTCAGTTTTGCAAGCCTGCGACAAATTCTCGCAAGTCGGATGAAAATCGGATGTTACAAGGTACACACACATGCGACAAAATCGCATCTTTGAAGGAAAATCGGATGCCAGGCGGATGTGTGATGTTTACATTTTGCTCCGATAATCGACCGACTAAAACGGTCCGTTTTTTTGTAGTTGTGTCTGACTCCGGCCTAAATGCCATGGATGGAATTCACAAAAATATCTAGCTAAAGAATTAAATTTTGCATTCGCACCCAAGTCTTCCTGTGGGATCTTTTCTGCCGCCTTAATATCCTTCATGTGTTCAAGGATCCAGATTTTCAATTCCCGCGTTATGCCGACATAAATCAGACCACAAGGGCAAGTTGTAAGAGAAATGACTGAGGCTGTCCTGCAGCTAATACAATGTAATATCGTGATATCGCGCTCTCTTGCTGACTCTGAGAAGGTATCTGTTTTGTCAGGATATTTGCTCGCCTTGCAGTTTTCACAGTTCCACCAAGTGCCGCACTTGGGGGCTTTTGAGCCAAATAAAAATATTGTAATCGGAGGGATATGAAGACCTTGTGCCAACGTGTCATGTAAAGTCTTGCTACATTTAGAGGATGAGCCCCAATTGTGACATCACTCATGTGTAGCCCCACCCACATAATGTCACTCATGTGTAGCCCCGCCCTCATGATGGCACTTGTGTAACCCCGCCCTCATGATGTCACTTGTGTAGCCCCGCCCTCATGATGTCACTTATGTAGCCCCGCCCGCATGATGTCACAATTGGGTTCCAGTTGTGATGTCACGGAATCCTTGGTTGTAAGCAGCGATTTTGCAGTCAGAGCCTTTATCTGGAGAAGCTGTTGTGCTGTACACAGTAAGCGATATTCCTCCAGGCTCCAATGCTGTTTAGACTAGTTCTAGTTCTCAGCGTGCTATTAGCACCTGCGGAAGGTGCTTCCATCTATATCACCAACCATCGGTGCTCCCATCTATATCACCAACCCTATATCACCAAGCCACCAATCCAGTTCAGGATTAAAGAAGGTAAGTGCATTACCAGATATACTCTATGGGGTTAACCCTTTCTCTCCTCAGCGAATTTTTGTTTTTGGGGTTTTTTCTTCTCCACTTCTTCCAAAAGCCATAAGGTTTTTTCCATTCATGTGGCCGTATGCGGGATTGTTTATCTTTTTGCGGGACGAGTTGTAGTTTTGAATGACACCATTCATTTTACCATTCAATGTGAAATTGGGGAAAAATGCAGTTTGGGTTCCAGTGTAATAACACATAGATGAGACACAGAGCATTAATACTGTTCTCTCCTTACTGGATGCACTGACTACTACATGTAGCAGAAGGCGTCCACAGGAGACAGGCGATAAGCAGCTCAGAAATCAGATATGTCCTTCACATGTAACATATCCGGCCCCAGAAACTATTAGGATCCGTTATTAGGGCCCAGTTTATGAGCGTCAGGCTCCGTCATTAGGGGATCTGGAACTTTTCTTCTGTGACTGGAGATTTATATGATGTCACATAATACATGGAATGGAGGGATTTTCATGTGTTACTTGTAATGTCAGGTGTCATCTCCCATCATGTGTTCTTTCCCTATTCCAGGAATATAAAAGAACAGATCTCTGTATTATCCATTATATATTGACATGACGTCAAAAATAATCCATCATTTTTCCAAACTAAATTCCCCTCTTTTTAATAGTCGTACTTGGTTCCTCAGTCCGCCCAGTCCGTGTATTTGGTTTCCACTTCTGCACATATTCCAGCTCTGGTTTTCTGATCTCTTATGTTCTTTCTGTTTTTAGAGAATGTCACCGTGCCTCCAAGAACATCTGAGGATACAGTCTATAAGGTTGTTATACCTGCCACCATTCTCTTCGGCCTTGCACTTATTATCATTGGTGCCATTGCTGTCATCTATTGGTAAGTATAGTGAGTAATGATTTATGGGCTACACAGGAGTCTGTAGAGGAAATGTCACATCTTCAGGTTACTCCAGTACTGGGAATATTTTAGTGTAGACCACTTGTGGCTCACACACGTCACCCTGGAGCTGTGCCCTGCGGTAACGGATGGGTATATATTAGACTTTGCAGGATTCACGCTCTCAGGGAGGCATTAGGCACCATTCACACAATCAATGAGGTTTGGTCCAAACCGGTGCAGTTTTATTCCTTTCATAAAACTCCAGCTCACAAGCTCCATGCAGCAGACTGAAACATCTCATGAACACAGGCTCTGGTTTTAGGAAAAAGCTATGTGGGGGCTTCTTATAAAATCCTGCAAAGCTCGGACTTAACCCTGTCCTACCTGGCTTCGCTACAACTTGTATAAACTTTATTAAAATAAGTTGCTGATTGTCATAGACACAAAAATGACTGACCGGTGATCTCTCTACAGATAGGACTAGATAAAATGTTTCATTCTTACATTCTGCAGAATACAGACATGTTTTACTTTGTGATTTACAATGTGACTTTTATTTTTGCAATTTTATAGTTGTCTGAAAAAGAAGAAACCAATGAAAGATGCTGAAAGCCAATATTGTGCCGACGACTTTAGAGAGAACACCAAACTAAATGGTAACTACAGCCTGATAAATCTGACATGACAGAAGCTCTCCAGCACCATATGTATTGTCTAATCCCTTCTAGATATATCAGTAGTGCAGTGTATATGTGATAAAATACTGACCATTTGCTGTTTTCTAGGGTTTCCAGCGCCATTCTGGTCGTCTTCTGAACCGTATGACCACGATTCAGCTTTCTTGGATCACAGCGTCTTTTATGTGTGGCGCGGTAGCGGTTTCCCCAATGTCAGCCTATGACTCTCAGAGCAACGTTCCATATACTTATAATGAGAAAGCAACTCCCAGTCCTCACATAAGAAAGACATTGTGATATCCAGTCTGATTTACAGTCACATGGTTCAGCAGAGGACTGGAGCTGTGCTGCAAACCGGAGAAGACAGCGATCAGTGTTTTACCAGATACACTACACTACTGATATGTTCAGAAGTGATGATCAATGCAAATTTATCTCAGAGCGCGTCTTTAATATCTATTCATACAGTTATTGTCGGCTTTTATATCACATGGAAGCAGTCCGCATTGTGAAGTCCGTTACTGACATTACTGACAATGAGGACATTCCGATTTGTCTTTTTCTATGTCTAAATGTATTTAATAGAAAAACAACAATAAAGATAAAAAATAGTCTCTTAACCCCTTCATCCTCAAGGGTGGTTTGCACGTTAATGACCGGGCCAATTTTTACAATTCTGACCACTGTCTCTTTATGAGGTTATAACTCTGGAACGCTTCAACGGATCTTCGCGATTCTGAGAGTGTTTTCTCGTGACATATTGTACTTCACGTTAGTGGTAAAATTTCTTCGATATAACTTGCATTTATTTTAGAAAAAAATGCAAATATGGCGAAAATTTAGAAAATTTTGCAATTTTCAAACTTTGAATTTTTATTCCCTTAAAACAGAGAAATTTGTCAAACAAAATAGTTAATAAATAACATTTCCCACATGTCTACTTTACATCAGCACAATTTTGGAACCAAAATTTATTTTTGTTAGAAAATTATAAGGGTTAAAAGTTGACCAGCGATTTCTCATTTTTACAACAAAATTTACAAAGCCATTTTTTTAGGGACTACCTCATATTTGAAGTCACTTTGAGGGGTCTATATAGCAGAAAATACCCAAAAGTGACAACATTCTAAAAACTGCACCCCTCAAGGTACTCAAAACCACATTCAAGAATTTTATTAACCCTTCAGGTGCTTCACAAGAGCTGAAGCAATGTGGAAGGAAAACATGAATATTTAACTTTTTAGCCACAAAAAATGATTTTTACAAACTTTTTTTTTATTTTCACAAGGGTAAAAGGAGAAAATGGACAGATAAAGTTGTTGTGTAATTTCTCCTGAGTACGCCAATACCCCATATGTGGGGAAAACCACTGTTTGGGCGCTCGGCAGAGCTCGTAAGGGAAGGAGCGCCGTTTGACTTTTTCAAACTAAAATTGGCTGTAATTGAGATTGGACGCCATGTTGCGTTTGGAGATCCCCTGATGCGCCTAAACAGTGGAAACCCCCCACAAGTGACACCGTTTTGGAAACTAGACCCCTCAAGGAACTTATCTAGATGAGTGGTGAGCACTTTTAACCCCGAAGTGCTTCACAGAAGTTTATAACATACAGCCGCAAAATAAAAAATCCTTTTTTTTTTACAAAAATGATTTTTTCGCCACCAATATTTTATTTTCATAAGGATAACAGGAGAAATTGGACCCCAAAAGTTGTCCAATTTGTCCTGAGTACGCTGATACCCAATATGTGGGAGAAAACTACTGTATGGGCACACGTTTGGCTCCGAAGGGAAGTAGTGACGTTTTAGATTGCAGACTTTGATGGAATGGTCTGGGGGCGTCATGTCGCATTTGGAGAGCCCCTGATGCGCCTAAACAGTGGAAACCCCCCACAAGTGACCCCATTTTGGAAAATAGACCCCATAAGGAACTTATCTAGATGTGTGGTGAGCACTTTGAACCCCGAAGTGATTCACAGAAGTTTATAACGTACAGCCGTAAAATAAAAAATCCTTTTTTTTTTACAAAAATGATTTTTTCGCCCCCAATATTTTATTTTCACAAGAGTAACAGGAGAAATTGGACCCCAAAAGTTGTCAAATTTGTCCTGAGTACGCTGATACACAATATGTGGGAGAAAACTACTGTATGGGTACACGTTGGGGCTCGGAAGGGAAGTAGTGACGTTTTGGATTGCAGACTTTGATGGAAGGGAAGTAGTGACGTTTTGGATTGCAGACTTTGATGGAATGGTCTGGGGGCGTTATGTCGCATTTGGAGAGCCCCTGATGCACCTAAACAGTGGAAACCCCCATAAGTGACCCCATTTTGGAAAATAGACCCCACAAGGAACTTATCTAGATGTGTGGTGAGCGCTTTGAAGCCCCAAGTGCTTCACAGAAGTTTATAACGTACAGCCGTAAAAACCAAAAAATCTTTATTTTTTACAAAAATGATATTTTCGCCCCTAGTTTTTTATTTTCCCAAGGGTAACAGAAGAAATAGGACTAATTGCACAATAACTCTTGGGTCCAGAGTACGCTGATACCCCATATGTGGGGGTAAACTACTGTTTGGGCGCATGGCAGAGCTCAGAAGTGAAGGAGCACCGTTTGACTTTTTCAACGCAGAATTGGCTGGAATTGAGATCAGACGCCATGTCACATTTGGAGAGCCCCTGATGTGCTTAAACAGCGAAAAACCCCAAATTCTAATTCCAACCCTAACCCCAACACACCCCTAACCCTAGTCCCAACCCTAACCCAAATCTAACCCAAACACACACCTAACCCTAATCCCAACCCTAACCCTAATCCTAACTTTACCGCCAACCCTAACCCTAACTTTAGCCGCAACCCTAACCTTAACCCTAATAGGAAAATGGAAATAAATACAATTAATTTTATTATTTTTCCCTAACTAAGGGGGTGATAAAGGGGGGTTTGATTTACTATTTATAGCGGGTTTTTATGATTGGCAGCTGTCACGCTAAAAGACGCTTTTTATTGCAAAAAATAGTTTTTGCATCACCACATTTTGAGAGCTGTAATTCTTGGATATTTTGGCCCACAGAGTTATCTGAGGTCTTATTTTTGCGGTACGAGTTGACGTTTTTATTGGTACAATTTTTGAGCACGTGACATTTTTTGATCGCTTTTTATTTAGATTTTTGGGAGGTTAGAATGAATTTCTTTTGGGGAGGGCGTTTATACCGTTCCGCGTGTGGTAAAATTGATAAAGCAATTTTATTCTTCAGGTCAGTACGATTACGGTGATACCTCATTTATATCATTTTTTTATGTTTTGGTGCTTTTATAGAATAAAAACAATATTATATAAAAAATTATTATTTTTGCATCGCTTTATTCTGCGAGCTATAACTTTTTTATTTTTTTGCTGATGATGTTGTATGGTGGCTCGTTTTTTGCGGGACAAGATGACGTTTTGAGCGGTACAATGTTTATTTACATTGGTCTTTTTGATTGCGTGTTATTCCACTTTTTGTTCAGCAGTATGATGATAAAGCATTGATTTTTTGCTTTTTTTTTTTAAGGGGTTCACTAAAGGGGTTAACTAGTGGGACAGTTTTATAGGGGGGGTCTTTACGGACACGGCGATACCAAATATGTGTACTTTTATTTTTTTTTTTTTTTATTACAGGAAAAAATGAATTTTTGGGGAATATTTTTTTTTTCTTTATTTTGGAATTTTTTTTTTAAAACATGTTTACTTTTATTTTTTTTCACTTTTTTTACTTTGTACCAGGGTGGGACATCACTGTAAAATGTCAGATCGCTGGTGTGACAGTGTGCACAGCACTCTGTCACACCAGCGAACGCTCTGGCACTGCTGCAGGCTTCTCAGTGCCTGCTCTCAGCAGGCACTGAGGAAGCCACCTCCCTACAGGACCCAGTGGCCATCTTGGATCCGGGTCCTTGGAGGGAGGAAGGCCTCAGAGGAGCGTGCAGGGAGCCCCCTCCCTGCGCGATGCTCCCCTGTGCCCCTGGTACACCGCGATCATGTTTGATCGCGGTGTGTCAGGGGTTAATGTGGTGGGAGCGGTCCGTGACCGCTCCTGACACACAGTTCCGGGTGTCAGCTGTGATAATCAGCTGACACCCGGCGGCGATTAGCTACGCTCCCCCTGGACGTACTATTCCGTCCATGGGAATGAGGTCCAGGGTCACATGGACGGAATAGTATGTCCGATGGACTAAAGGGGTTAAAGGATCTTGTTAGAATAAGATCCCTAAGCATACAACAGAAACTTGATGGAAGCTTTCATTTAAGAAATGTTGATTTCAATGTTTTGTGTTACAGGAAACCATGAGGACAACATAACAATTACCATTGATGATTCTCCTCATGGACCCGGGAATGATCAGAGAGACGTCCTCACAGGCAACAAGACCTCAGTGCCTGGACCCAAGATACCTCCATCTATTCTAAAAGGAAGAAATCCAATGAAAAAGAAAAACACGAAAGGTGTTACTTTTGAATCATTGCTTTTTCAATATGTTTATATATATCGTTCTAAGTCCACAAGACCTGGACGTGAAATGAGATATGTCTTATACAAAGACCAACAATACTTGGAAAAAGTAAGTATTTTTCCATATCTCAGCTCAAAGTTTATCAGAAGATCATCTTTAATTTGTTTCAAAAGGATTTAGGGCCCCGATTTTCAAATCTTTTACACCAGTTTTGTTACGTAAAAAGCTTTGAAACGTCACAACATTTTGGAGAAACTCCAGGCTGCACTAAAATATTGTGACTTTTGGTATTCTCGCCATTTTCGCCCATTTCCGACAATGTGCTGGAGCTTGGGCAGGATGGGTGGAGTGGCGACCACCTCTTGTCAAATTCATGGCAATCGGCGGCATTTGTTAAGCCACGAAAAATTCTCACCAGAGGTGCACACCTATAATAAAACACTCCTGATTTATAAAGAGGTGTATACCTCTCCATGACTCCGGATCGTCTGACTTCAGTGCGCCTCCTCAAGACCGACGTGAAGAAGTTGTTTTGGGAGTATTGTCTGAAAAAAAAGTGGAATAATTATTGGTGGAATAATCCACTGGCACCAGTATTTCATGCACTTCCTGAAACTCACAAGTCTTTTTTCCACCTCCCATGTGTCCCGTTGTGGAGGGAATAGGTTCATTGATTAAAAGACTGGGGTCTTGGGTGGTGAATTATTACAGCCACTAATGCAGGAGATTTCATGGTATTTGAGGTGCAGTATACATGTTCTGCAAATATTCTCTGTTGTTAAATGGTTAACGTGCAATGTTTCATCGCTGTATTCAGAGGATTTAACTATTGCTGCTCTGTCCCATTATGATTACACTGGATATAGTAAAGAAATGAGTTCCTAATTTCTTCAGTGCTTTATCCACTTCATGCTATTTTATTCGTTACAATGGTGATTTTTTTTCCTTACAAACTATTGGGTGGATATGCCATAAACGGAAGAGATGGGAATAGCCCTTTAAGGCTACGATTTAGTTTTGTATAAAAGTCTATATTTTCTATAGAAAAGCCCCGAGATCTGATCTATAGGATATAAAACGTCATTTATATCACACTGGATTCTGCCCATAGAGTAGTGATGTAATATTATCTAGATTCTCCTAAGGGCATGTTGTGTAAAAAAAAAAAAAGTCTATATTGTATGTTTCTTATACATAATATTCTGGTGCTCCATGTTTATTCATAATCCATTATTTCTGCAGAAAATTCGAGACTTTGTCGTTACAGTAATGAACAAGGAATCCAGCAGAAGATGACGACTCTGCTACATCTCCCTTACATGGAAAGAAAACAAAAAACAAGAAACAAATATCCTAAAATAAAATAAAATAAAAAATATATTGCAAAACATGCATGAGGTTGTAATAATAATAATAAGGGTATTTGGTAAACATAATTTTGATCAAAAGAATGTACAAGCCATCTCGCCACGTCAAGGCAACCCTTTGTGGGACAGTCCTAACTCTTGTATTAAAAACCTTTCCACCTGTCAAGTGACAAACGTGAACAAGGACAGAGAGACTGAACCCACCAGTAAAAGCATAGGCCAGACAGGATGGATTTTTCAGCTCAGAAGCAGGGCGGTCACACCCTTATATGCACAAGATGCACTAAGAACTAAATGAAAAACCCGGGTCTGGGAAATGAAAAAGTAAGTGTTTGGGTTCGATTTCCCACTTTTTTCCCCGCTGGAGTCTCGAACCCCCCCCGGGGGGTCTCCCTTTACTCCGGCCGTGGATTGCTCAGCAGAAATTTTCGCCCGGCGCTTTCCCCTTTTCCCCAGTAGCAGTGACTTGCTGCTGCCTTTCCTGGGTTTTGCTATTTAAACCCCCCGGGGTGGGGGGGACGTCTTTGGGACAAAGTCCCCCGGTTTTTTTTTTTTGGATGCCCAGAGTGAGATCTTTTCATTGGAAAAAACAGGGGTAAAATGGGTAAAGCAGCATCCTTTTTGGGGGCCCCCCCAAGGGGGCCCCTGTCTATGGTGTTTGGAAACCAAATTTCATTGGGCCTTGGTTTTGGAGGTCCTGTAGCGGGTTGCCAAAAAAGGGGGGCATGGTGGGCCCCCATTTCGCTTAAAATCAACCATTTTTATTTGCGGCCCCCCTGTGGGGCCCCCCGTTTGTGGTTGGGGCCCCCGGGGAAATTAAACCACTAGAATACCGACCCTTTTTCGGGGAGGGAAATTTGGGTTTGGGACTGGGGCGGGGCGGGGTCCTTAAGGGGCCCCAGAATTTTGGGATAAAAAGGTGAGGGTTTTTATTCCTATTCAGGGTCTGGCGTTCA
>JARQOD010008751.1:0-34341 GCA_033576555.1 Oophaga sylvatica
TTTTTTTCAATTGATAACCCCCCCACAAAAAACAAAAAAAAAAAAGCAGGGACATCAATTTTTTACCATCCCCCAGCAAGAGAGCAAGACAAAGAAAAAGGCCATCACCAGCACCATCACCACACCAGCAAAGGGGTTTGCTTCAGCACCCAGCAGATACGCAAAGGAGTCCGGACAGCAGACGGTAAATATCACACCCCCACCCCAAATTTTCCCACTCTCCCCACTGTGCCTGACAGTGCATGCGGGTCTTTCCCCCGGACAGTTTCAAAACTTTTTTTTGCTGGAGGGGTTGGCCCCCCTGGTACTGTAGAAATGTTCGTTTTTCCAGTGAGGGGGTGGGTCCCCCTGGATTTTTTCAAATGTGCATTTTTGAAGTATAAGTGTCCCCCCTCTACTGTATAATGTCATTTTAAAAATTGATAATGGGACCCCTGTATTTTATAATGTGCATTTTTCAATTTTAAAAGGTTTTCCCCTGAAACGTATAATGTGCATGTTTTAATTTTTATAATTTTTCCCCGGGGTAGGAAAAGTGTTTTTTTGCTGTGAGGGGTTGCTCCCCCTGGTACTGAAAAAAATGTATTTTTTTCACGTGATAAGGGGAAACCCCCGGGAAAAGTTTAAATGTGCATTTTTTCTTTGAAATGTGGATCCCTGGTATGTAAAATTTTTTTTTTTTTTGCTGTGATGGGGTTGGTCCCCCGGGGACTGTACAAGTGGCTTTTTTTTTCCAGTGGGGTGGGTCCCCTGGTACTGTTTGTGTCCAATTCATGGGGGGTTGTTGTATCCACCCCAAAAAAGAAAAATCCAGTCATGTTTGATTTTTTTTTTTTTCGTCGGGGCCCAAAGGGGAATATCAATATTCAGGGGGCCCTTTTTGTCTGCTTATTCCACACCGAAATTGAAAGGGGGGTTGGCAGCAGCGCGAAGGGGGGAAGGAGCAGTGCTTAAGAAGGGGACCCAGCAGAAAGAAAATCTACATCCCCCTTTCCAAAAAAATTAATCACTTTTTTCTCTTTCGGGGGGGGGCCCAAAAGGAAAAAAACATATATTCACGGCCCTTTTTGTCCCCTTATTCAACACCAAAAAGAATCAAGAAGGCGGCGCGCACAGCAAAAAAGACGACAGCAGTTAAGAGAGGAGAACAGCCAGCAGAAATAAATATGAATCCCCCATTTCCCAAAAATTAAATCTTTGTTTTTTCTTTCCCCGGGCCCCAAGGAATAACATAATTCCGGCCTTTTTTTTTGTCCTTATCAACAGCCAAGCGTCAAAGAGAGGTGCAGCAGCGCGAAAAGGGGAGAGGACACTATTTTGCAGAGAGAAGAACCCCAGCAGAAAGTAAATAGACACCCCCATTTCTCTAAAAAAAAATCTTTTTTTTTCTCTTTCACCGGGGCCAAGGAATAAACATACGATATTCACTGCCCCTTTTTTTTTCCCCTTTTCAACAGCAGAAGCCCAAAGAGAGGATTGAAAGGGGAGGGGGAGGAAAAATGGACCAGGGGAGGAGTAGGAACAGCAGGGGGGTAAATATGACTCCCCCTTCCCCCCAAAAAAAATCATTTTGTTTTTTGCCGGGCCAAGGAAAAACAATATTCACTGCCCTTTTTTGTGTCTTTATTCCACACATAGCCCGGGAAAAAACATCACACGCAGCTGAACTTGGGTTTTTCCCCGGGAAGCTACGGTTTAAAAGCGTCCGCCCCCCCGGAGTCAGTGAGCTGCAACGGGGGGGAGACATTTTTTTGGGAGCACCCCTTCCGATCGTCAGCTTTGGCGGAAAAATATTTATTTATTTTTCTCCATAATCCACGGGGGGAATTGTATTGTTGTCTTTTTTTAAAAACAAGAATCGCAGATGTAGAGGACCCCAGAGGAAAAGACGGGTGGAAGATCCCGGGGGGGGTAAATTCTAAGACCCCGCATCAATCGGAAACAAAACATCACACTACACACATCAATAGAAAACCATTTAACTTTTTTTCACACAGCGGGCAACACATCCCATATCACAAACTTTTATTTTTTTTTTTTTTGCCCCCGATCTGGTAGCCAACAAAGGGGCCCCCAAGCGCCCCGAAGTCATCGCGTGAGAGCGGCACGGGGTTCCACCGGTAAATTTTTTATTTTTTTTTTCTTCCAATTTTTTTTTAGGAAAAAAAATAATTTTTTGTGTTTTTTTAAACATTTTTTTTTTTTTTTTAATTTTTTAATTTTTAAAATTTTTTGGGTTTTATTTAAACTTTTTTGTCTTTTTACATTTTTTTTTAAAATTTTTTTGTTTTTTTTTTAAAAAATTTTTTAATTTTGGGGATTATATAATTTTTTTTTTTTAATTGGGGTTTTTTTAAACATTTTTTCCTTTTTTTTTCTTTTTCACTTTTTGTTGGAGGCAAGATTGTTTTTTTTCTGTTTTTATTTCACAGGCTTCACAGCGGGCCCCGTTCGGACGGTGAGAGGGGGATAGATGTGACCTCCCATTATTGGTCAGAGAAAGGGGGGCCCCTGTGGAACATGGGGGGCCGCCCCCCTTCGATCAAAAAGTGACCCGACGGCTCGGGAGGAAAGGGGATCGGCAATGGTGGACCCCCGGGGGGACCTCAATTTCGGTCCCAGACTAAAAACCGGGGGTTGTTCATTGCTGACTGAAAAAGGGGTTTCCCAAACTTAGTCCTCGTGTCCCCCCGGTTTTTTGTTTTCAGATTGCCTTTTGGAACCCCTAGGAAATACTGAAAACATACCCTTGGGGGGAAGAGGACAAATTTAGGAAATCGAGTTTTTTACTAACCAATTTGTGGGGTTTTCGTTTCAGGGGGGGGAGTTGTGAACGGGGGGGCTGGAGGGTCGTTTCAAGAAGGAGTTTTTAAAAAAGATCGGGGGGCCCCAGTGGGGCTGCAGGCGCCAGAGAAAAAAAACGCATGAGCCCTGGGGTTCCGCGGGAAACTATGGTACCCAAGGGAAAAAATTTCCCTAAAAAATTAAATCTACCAATGTTTTTTTTAGCCCCAAACTTCACATCGTTATTAATTTTTATGTTTTTCTTTTTTTACAGCACGGTGACCAGCACTCGGGCGCCCGCAGAGTTGGCGCCTTCTGGGGCGATCCTCAGAAGACCGACAACGAGGGACACTTCGACCCCCCGGTACATCTGCACCTTCCCACACATTCGATCCCGCGTCCCATCCACCACGCTGGAGCTCGTGGCTGCCTGCATTACATGCAGCTGCTGGTGAGGAGATAGCATTCCCTTTACCCCACCCTTCTGACACTGCCACCTCTAGTACAGCTGCGGGTACTGGGCGGCAGCGGCAGAGGGGTCAGGAAAGGAGCTATGCACCCCAGTTCTTGCATTTGAATGCATCTTTCAGAACTGTCTTAAAGTATTATCTGAACAACTTGCCGCAGGCATTAATCAGATAACCTCCGCCATTTTGGAGGTAAAGACACTTCTGCAAACCATGCAGTCGGAAGCAAGCATCTCCTAATCACAACTTTTTTAGGTCTGTGGTGGAGCGCATAGATACGCTATCTGCTGACCACAGATGTATGTAATGCATACGTGCCATGCTGCTCTATGTGCAGGTTATCTACCATCCTCCTCCATCCACCCCAGTCATTCCTCCACCTCCCCCCCTCCAGCCGCCGTCCCTCCTCCCCCTCCTATTCAATACCACCACCTCCCCAGCTCCAGCAACCTCCCCAGTACCAACCACCTACCCAATTCCAGCAACCTCCCCAGTACCACCACTTCCCCAAATCCAGCCATTCACCAACTGCAGTCACCTCCCCAGTACCAGCAACCTCCCACTACCAGCCACCTACCCCGTACACACTCCTACCTCTTACCGATCTCCTTCCCCCTTCCAATTTCCTACCTGTCACCTGCTCCTCTTGCCCAACCCCCACTCCACCACCCACCTGTTTGCCTCTAACTTGTCTTCCCATTCTCTCACTCTTTCCACCCCTTCACCTCTTTCCTGTTCCTTCACCCCACCATCCCGGTCGTCCCTCCAACTCCCACGGTTGAAGTGTCCCGCAGCCCCTCCAGCACTATTTCCACCCCACAATACACACAACTGTGAATATTTTTTTTTTACCTTAAAAAAAAAAATCTATTTTATTAAAAAAATAAAGTTTATTAAAATTGAAACAGTTGGCAAAAAGGCCACATTTACCAAAAATTATATTAAAAAATATTTTTTTAAAAAAGTTAAAGTGGTTTACAAATGTTGTCTAATCATTTCTTTATAGGATGTTAAGAAACAAATTTATTAAACCAGGTAAACATGTGGGTACACAAACCCAACATCTGTTGGGTAATATGTCAAAAATATCTACATAACTTTGAGGAACATAAATTTTACCTTTTTGCCACAATTTTGTCCCGGTTTGTGGAGTATAGAAATTATCTGACCTTTTTCCAAAACTTGTGTACTTTATAGGTTATCCCCTAGCAGGTACACATTTTTTGTAAAAAGGTGAAATACTGTGGCTTATTTAAAAAAAAAAAGACAGTGAACCAAGTATGGCCAAAAGGTAACATACAGTACAAAACACACAAGAAGGTAGAAAACTTTCCTTATTGTGGGTACAGAAAGATTTTTTAAAAGAAATAATCAATTGATCACACTCTGTCATCCTGCCAGTCTATCTACATTCTGGTGACACAAAGTATGGCAAAATGGCCCTCATTCTTGAAACCGCCAGTGTACTCCGAGTGGTATTGTTGCTGCAGTCGTGCAAGGTTGTTTCTTGATTGTGGTCCTCAATAGAAATCGGTTCCTTGGTGATCACAAATTTGTGAGGACCACGCACGCTTTAACACATCATCCACAGTCTCTGTCCTCAAGTTTATCGCAGTCAAAAGGACACGCCATTTGGCTGTCATAATCCCAAACCACACTCCACCATCCGCTGGCTCTTGTGAGGCGGTAGTTGAAAATTCTCTTTGTATGGGTCAATCCTCTGCTGGTGAACGGCTTCAGAGGTGTTCGGACAGCTGGAATGCCTCATCACCTACACACACGAAAGGCATAGGTGGGCCAGAGGTTTGAGGCAGTGGCTAGGGGTGAAACTGAAAAAGTGTTTCCGTACAGTCTCCGCCCCATAGCAGAAAGTTTAAACACTTGAGAGTCATTTGACCGTCCCATAAAGACCCAATGTCCACAGCAATAAATTTGTACTCCGCATCAGCAATAGCCCCTCAGGAGACAGAAAAATATTTCTTGTAGTTAAAGATTCTGATCCGGCCCTGCAGGCTTTTGAAAGCGGATGTTTGCCATCAACATGCCCAGGCAATTTGGAAACTGGCAGATACGGAGAAACTGGTCCGCTATTCATGCCACTGGTCGTAGTTGGCTTGGAAGAAATTTCCAACCAAAGAGTCCCACAGAGCACGACAAGTGTCTTGATGATGGCCGGATAAGCGTAGAAATTCAAGGCGATACTGGAATGGAGCAATGACAGCGTTTTCTCCAGTTGCCAGAAATCTGTAAACAAAATAAAAAAATCAATTAGTTCCAATCACAGTATTACATAGCAGAACTCAGCTATAACTATTGGAGATACCAAAAATAAAAAATAAAGGAAAAACACACTGTTTTTGACCATGTTTTTTGTACTGATATGGTTCCCTTGTCCTGTGATGTTAAAAAAATAGACAACAATACAAGTGTGCTCAAGCAAGCAGATCCAATACATATGCTTACCTTATAGTGACCATGAGACGCTCCGCCGGAAATCGAGAAGCGACAATAGGTGTCGGACTTCGATTTGGTTCTCAACCACCTCCAGCAAACAGTCAAAATTCTCTTTCTTCATCCGAAGATGGCAAAAAATTTCTCAGGGTTTTCTCTCAGCTTCATTGAGTGTAGAATACACACCACGGTTTAATCTCTTGCTGTGATGGGGGTGGATCCACATACGGTGTTCGTCGTTGGTGCAAATGCGCTGCTCGATCTTTCTCTCATTCTCCATAACGATGATCTTCAAGCGATTCGCCTCCGCTGTAAAATCCACCAGATCTTGAAGATATTTTCCAAAATAACATCCATGTTCGCCAGTCACTTGCTACTTGCTCTTCTCTCAAACCTGCACTTGCTCCTCTACAACCTGTCAAAGATGGGCTGTAGCAACAGTGTATATATAGGATACAAAAAGCCAATCATGTTTGGAACCCCAAAAAAGGGCGTTTTTAAAAACCGGATCCGGCGTAATCCGTCGATAAACGGATAAAAAAACGGATACACCGATGAGACGGATCTGGTTTTTATTCGGATGCCCGAGACGGATCCGGCGAAAAACCGGATGCGTCTCATCCGGTGTTACATACTAGTTGCCGGATGCGGCATCCGGCAAAACGTCAGGCGCAAAACGGATGTGTGAAAGAGGCCTAAGCCAATATTGATTATATAACTGTATCTTGAAAAATGTTTTCGTAAATAGCTAAAATGCCAAACTTGTGTTACTGCCCCAAATTTTCTGGCCTAAGAGTACCATATATTCTCGAGTATAAGCTGAGATTTTCAGCCCCTTTTTTTGTGCTGAAAATGCCCCCTCGACTTATAAAACGAGTCATTGGCAGAAACCAGTGGGGGAGGGGGTGCCGTGGCAGGAGCTGGTGGCTGGGGCATCATACTCACCCTCTCCGTGCCATCGCTGAACGTCCCGGCAATCCTCCGTTGTACCCGGCTTCCTGCAGCTCTCCTGTGCTGAGCGGTGACGCTCATTAAGGTCATGTAATATGGACGCGACGCCACTCCCCATAAGGCGTGGCGTCCATATTCATGGCCTTAATGAGCGGTATTACATCACCGCTCAGCACAGGAGAGCTGCACGAAGCCGGGTACAATGGAGGATTGCCAGGACGTTCAGCGATGGCATGGGGAGGGAAATGTATGACGGGGTGAGAATGGAGGACGGGGAAGCATGGAGGAGGACAAATCAGCACGGAGCAGGATGGGGGAGGATGGAAAGCACAGAGGAGCACGGAGCAGGACGGGGGAGAGGATGAAGGGCACAGAGGAGCACGGAGCAGGACGGAGGGGAGGATGGAGGGCACAGAGGAGCACTGAGCAGGATGGGGGAGGATGGAGGGCAAAGAGGACCCACGAAGCAGGATGGGGGGAGGATGGAGAGCACAGAGGAGCACGGAGCAGGACGGGGGAGGATGGAGAGCACAGAGAAGCACGGAGCAGGACGGGGGGGCACAGGAGGATGAGCAGGAAGGGGGGAGCACAGATGAGGATGGAGCAGGAAGGGGGGCACAGCGGAGAACGGAGCAGGAGGGGGGGCACAGAGGAGAATGGGGGAGCACAGAGCTGGATGGGGGAGCAAGGACAGGACAGGGCACACAGAGCAGGACGGCGGTTTATACACCCGGCTTATACTCGAGTAAATAAGCTTACCCAGTTTTCCGTGGCAAAATTAGGACCTCGCTTATACTCGGGTCGGCTTATACTCGAGTATATACGGTATATATAATAAAATACTATGCAAAAAATTTAGGCTGGTGTGGAAACAATGCGGGAAATTAAAAATAAGTAATCTAAATCAAATCAATATTTGGTGAACACCCTTTGCCTTCAAAACAGCATAAACGCATTTATTCTTCGGCCGCGTCACATGGCGAGTTTGATGCGAGTAAGTCGCACTACTTTCTCGCATCAACACCCGGCACGGCCACCCGCTCTCGACCCGTGTGTGCCGCTGCATGTATTTCTATGCAGCTGCACACTCGGGTCCAAGACGGGCGGCCGTGCCGGGGTGTTGATGCGAGAAAGTCGTGCGACTTACTCGCATCAAATTCGCCAGTGTGACCCGGCCTTCTAGGTAAAATTGCACTCAATGTTTTAAAGAATTCGGCAGGGAGTTTGTTGCAAACATTTTGGGTAACGAACCCGATCTTCTGTGGAGCAGGTTTGTGTAAATCCTTCTGTCTCTTCATCTAATCCCACACAGACTTCATGATGTTGACATCAGGGCTCTGTGGAGGCCATATAATCACTTTCATGACTCCTATTTTTTCTTATTTTGTTGAAGGCAGTTCTTAATGACATCAATTGTTTTGTTTTGGGTTTATTGTCCTCCTGCAGAATAAATTTGGAGCCAATCAAACATTTCTCTGAGGGTATTGCATGATGGATAAGTTATCTGCATTTTTCAGCATTGAGGACACAAAGAAATGGGTAATGTCAAGGACTGTACACAAGGTTGTCGACTAAGGAGACATAGTGCAGCAGATGAAAACACATCATGCATACTTTCCTTAAAGGGGTTGATTTTTTTTTTTAAAGTCTGCAACACTCTATGTGACTGCAGACTTATGCATCCTAACAGCATGACCATTGCAGGATGCAGGATTCTCTGGTCCCGGCGTTGAGAGGAATTTGCATACTTCCACCACATTCAGACTAGACATGTGTAGCATTGCTCAACTCACTTGTATTGCGCTAGGCTACAGTGGCTTGCAAAAGTTTCAACTCCTGGCATTTATTGTGTTTTGCTATTTCACAACCTGGAATTTCACTGGTTTTTTAAGGTTTTGTATAGGTTCAGTAAAGAATATGCCTAACCTATGAACATTTGGTTTTCATTTTATTGTGAAGCAAACAACAAATAGAACAAAATAACTGAAAACTGCAGTATACATAACTATTCACCTCCCTAAAGTTAGTACTTTATAGAGCCTCCTTTTGTGGAAATTACAGCTGCAAGTTGCTTTGGATAAGTCTTTATGAGCTTTCCAAATCCTGCCACTGGGATTTTTGCCCATTCCTCGAGGCAAAACTGGTACAGCTCCTTCAAGTCAGATGGTTTCCTCTAGTGAACAGCATATTCATATCTGAACCAATTATTAACAACATGTATGTAAGTCCTGGATAAGAATGAAGTTATTAACCAAGTCAGCAGGGGTTTTGTAACTACTAAGTCATTTCAGACTAACTTAATTTCCTTCAATGACAGAATCACTGACTGGGTGGATCAAGGAAATGCTGTATAGTTTATTTTGATTTTAGCAAAACATTTGACAAAGTATCTCACATCATCGTTATTGAAAAAATGACTAAGTATGGAATGAACAAGGCATCTGTTAGGTGGATTGATAACTTAGTGATCGGACCCAAAGAGTGGTCGTAAATGGCTGCACATCCAGTTGGAAGAAAATGTCTCAAGTGGGGTACCACAGGGCTCTGTTCTGGGTCCTGTATTGTTCAACATCTTTATCAATGATTTAGATGAAGGAATTGAGGGTACACTGATTGAATTTGCTGATGACACAAAGCTAGGAGGGATAGCAAATATAGAGAAGAAGAGGAGAGATTCAAAAATATATAAATAAACTGGGCAGTGGGGCAGCAACTAACAGAATGTTTTTTATCAGGAAAAATGCAAAGTACTGCATCTGAGCAAAAAAATGGAAAAAAATATATACAGAATAGGAGGAAGAGGGCTAAGCAACAGCACATGTGAAAAAGACTTGGGTATATAAATAGATTAAAAAACTGAACATGAATCAACAGTGTGTGCAGCAGCAAAAAAGGCAATTACAATTCTGGGACGTATTAGCAAAGCATACAGTCTAGATCATGTGAAGTATCATTGCCCTCTCTCCTCTTTGATCATACCTCATCTGGAATACTGTGTACAGTTTTGGGCTCCAATCTTAGGGATCGAGTTCCGCTGCTGCACAAGGGGAATCTCGAACCAGTCCCGCTGCGGTCCCCCTCCATCTCCGGCCGCAGTGGAGCCTGCTCAGCGGAGACGCGGTCCCAGCGTCTCGCTCAGTCTAATACTGTGCAGAGGCTTGTTGCTTCCTCTCCTGGTTCCTCTAGTATAACCAGTCCTGGAGCAGGCAGTCTTGGGACTAAGTCCATCTGAGCATGCCCAGGACAAGATCTCCATTGGAGATCAGGGGGTCACATGCTCGGTTACAGCAGCGACTCCATTGGTCTACTAGGAAGATCCTGAAACTGCTTGTGTTCTGGAACAGTTTCTCATTGGTCCTTTTCTGGAAGGTCCTGCAGCTGCTACTATAAAAGGTGCGCATGTCCGCTCGGCCATGCGCTAGTATCAAATCTGTTACGTGCTTGCGCCATGTGGTCATGTATGCATCTGGTTATGTCCGGCTGAAATAAGCCCCTAGAATACCGGCACCTCCGGTGAGGAGTTTTGTATAAAACGTGTTCAGGGCTCGGCTGAAAACGCCATTAGAATACCGGTACTCCGGTGAGGAGATTATTGCTTGTGTTCTGATTGCATGATCACAGACTGCAATCCGCTTAGCAGTCATCTGTGTACCCTGTGAGTCTGACAGGACACAGTCTTTGTCACAGCAGCTCTGTGAATTAACAGAGTCCGCTTATATCGCCATATAGCGCTACAGCATTTTAGTTAGCGACTCTGTGGAATAGTGCTACAGCATTACATCTGCGACTCTGCGGGATAACAGAGTTCACTCATACTGCCTATTTCCCCATTTTACTAGCAGCAGGCTCTGCCTGCACGGTGGACCCCGGGCTGCGAACGCACTCTCCTTAACATAATACTAGCGCGGGGTCTGGCTAGTAAAATGGCGGACGACCAGCACCTAGGTCGTTCTTCCAGCAGTGGGAGGGGAGGTTGGAGGCTCTCGAGCGCACAAGGTCAGCTGTGGAGTTACTGCGGTCGTGTTCAGGTGCTAGCGCAGCCAGTTTGTCCTCCGCCACCTCTGCCCCGACCTTATCCCATCTCCCGCTTCAATACAGTTTTCTGGTGACAGTAAACATTGTCGGGGATTCGTAAGCAGTGCTCTATACAGCTCGAGCTTCTGGCTGCACGTTTTCCCACGGAGCGGGCAAAGTCGGTTTCATAGTATCACTTCTGTCGGGCAGAGTGTTGGAATGGGCAACGCCGCTGTGGGAGAGCGATGATACGTGTGGTGCGGAGTGCTCTCGGTTTCTGGAGGCTCTTAAAAGGTCTTTTTAGGCCCTCAGGGCCCCCCACGATATGGCACTCCAAACTGCTCGCAATGTCACAGGGTTCGTCCATGGTCAGCCAGTTTTCGGTCCAATTTCGGACTCTGGCCTCCGAGTTAGAGTGGCCGGATAAAGTCTTCATTCCGGTATACTGGAGAGATCTGGCTGACCATGTAAAGGACGCTTTGGCCACCAGAGAGATTCCTGCCTCACTGGAAAAGCTTATCTCCATATCTACCCGCATCGACCTTCGTTTTCACAAGCGGAGGTTGGGGCGGGCTCAGTGTAGGCAGAGGTTCCAGCTGGCTCCTACCTTTGCCAAACCTCTAGCATCTCCCATTCAGGCGTCCGACTCCCAGGAGGCCATGGAGGTTGCTCGAGCGGACCGGAGACTTAGTGGTTTGTAACAATTGCCAACAGTTAGGACATTATGCCAATAGATGTCCCCAGCGATCGAGAACATGATCGCGTCTAGTAACCATGGGAGGAGGTTCACTAGATTCAGCGACATTTGTTTCCAAGCTGTCCCCTTTAAAGGGAAAAATCTCTTTTGGTCCATCCACTCTAACAGTTGAGCTTTGTGTGGATTCTGGAGTGAGGGGAATTTTATGTCCTCTGTCTTCGCTCTCCCCACACAATACCTCACGTGATGTCGCCAAACCGGTGACTGTTCGAGTTTGGGGAATGGATCAATACTGCCCTCACAGATCACCATCAGACAAATCCCTTCAAAATTAATCTATGTCTCCTTCCCATCAGGAGTTATCTCTTTCCTAGTCCTTCCCGAGGGTATTGTCATGGGGGCATGCCACGAAGATCGTCGCGATTGCACATTCTGACTTCTCACAGCTGAGCTTCTGTTTCTTTGTTTTTTGGTGATGTGAGAGTTATTTTTCCTAGCTCTTTGCTAAGGCTAGTGCAGCCTCGCCGGCTGCTTTTGTTTATGTTCTAATTAGTTTCCTTTATATTTCTGCCAGTCTGGGTGTTAGACGCCGTGAAAGCATTCATGTAGTTCAGCAGACTGGTCGGTTCTGAGAATATTTAAGCTAAGAGTTCATTAGGTGTTTTTACTCTTATCTTATAGTTTATCTCTGAGACCTTAGGTGTTCCTACTGTGTGTGAGTGTTGTATGTAAGACTTTATTTACTTTATTCCTTCTCTTTCTTGTATGTCTTTCTGTTCATTATCCGTTACCTGTTCATTCCCTTGGTGGTATTCGGGGTCCTTCTTAGGACTAGAATACAGTTGGCAGGGATTGATAGGAGACAGGGTTTACGCTGGTGGCCTGGACCTCTGTACCTTTAACAGTACCTCCAGGTTGAGGGAAATTAGTTAGGACCCCAGTTCAGGGTCAGCTTAGACCCCGGTCACCCTCTAGCCGGAGACAGGTATAACGGATTCCGTTTTGACCCAGTGGACATTCTGTCAGGTAAATCCATGTTATAATAAATTCTATGCGCATTTTTATATATATGTTGCCCTTTTTGATATAGTTACAGACATCTCAAATATATATCTGCTATAACAGCTGACATTTTCACCGGCCCAAACTAAAGATTCTCCCCAGCTGTCATGGATCCAGTACCCAGCTGGCCCGGCAGTTGCAGGGTTGTCCATGGAATTTGCAGACATTAAGTCCAAGGTTTTGTCCCTCCCAGAGCAAGCCAGATTGAACCTAAGGTTGCTCTCCCGGACAGGTTCACTGGTGGGCGGACAAATTTTTTACTTTCCGGGAGGCATGTAAATTGTACTTTCGGCTGCGGCCTCGGTCATCTGGGAGTGAAGAGCAGAGGGTGGGATTGTTATCTCGCTCTTACAAGGGGACCCTCAATCTTGGGCGTTCTCTATTCCTCCAGGCTCCCCAGATCTCCAGTCAGTGGATCGATTTTTTACTGCCCTGGGTCTGGTATATGATGATCCGGATCGAGTTTCCCTTGCTGAAACAAAGTTACGTAAAATACGGCAAGGAATCGTCCAGCGGAGGAAAATTCTTCTGAGTTCCGTAGATGGGCAACAGATACTCAGTGGAATACCCAGCTCTTAGGAGCCAGTTTTGTCAAGGGTTGTCTGACAAATTAAAAGATGTGTTGGCTCAGTATGATTCTCCTCCATCACTGGAGGCTGCTATGGCCCTCGCTTTCGCATTGATAGACGACTTCGGGGAAGACGCAGGTAACTCCGCCCCCCATGATGACTCCACCTACACTAAAGTCCCTTATACTGAGGTTCCCCTGGTCTGTTCTGAGGAACCCATGCAGTTGGGAGGGACATCATTTTGTAGGAGGAATCGGCGGTGCGCCGCAAGACTAGAAGGTGTTTCTTTTGCGGGAGAGAGGGACATTTTGTTGGGGTTGTCCATCCCGGACCTCTTTGACCCAAGGAGTTAACTGGGAGTCTGTATTTCGTCCCCAAATCCCTCTCAGTTTATCGTGCCTGCGGAGGTGGTGATTGTACTGAACTGAGAGGATTTCTGTTTTTCTTGATAGTGGGTCCGGGGCTAATCTTGTGGACGCTCGGTTTGCCCAGGTGCATGGTATGCAACGAGTGTATTGGCCAAACCGGTCCCTATACTCTCTATTGATTCTAGACCTCTTGGTCAGGTAGCTTGGTTCAAGCTGTTCATAACATAGATCTTCGAGTAGGGGAATACATAAAGAGCAATTGTCTTGTTATGTGTTGGAGGGTCTACCTACTCCTATTGTGTTGGGACTTCCTTGGTTGGCTAAACATAACCCAGTGATTTTATTGGCAATCCAGAAAGATTAGCCAGTGGGGTGAATTTTGCAAGAATAACTGCATGGAGCACGGTCATCGGTGCGGTTGTACCTAGGACTTTGCCTCCTTTTTTGGAGGACTTTGGGGAGATGTTCTCAGAGGAGGGGTGTAAAGAGTTACCTCCTCATCGCGCATATGACTGCTCAATAAAGTTGCTTCCTGATGCCTTATCTCGTACTTTCCCAGGGACCGGAGGATGGATGATCCGGTTCCTATTCCTCAGGAGGGAGTTGTAGTGTCGCTGTATGCTCTGAGCTTGAGGGGGAGGTATTGGGGGCTCAGGGGGACGCCCTGTGGGACTTCCAGGGAGACTGATAGTTCCAGATCAGTTAGACTGAAGGTTACGGAGAACCGTTACAAACGGATGGCTGATAGGGGGGAGTTTCTGTCGAGATCTGAAGGTGAATGATTGGTGTGGTTGTCTACCAGGAATATTAAACTTAAGTTTCCCCCCTGGAGGTTGGGTCCCAGATTCATCGGGCCGTACAGGATCAGCTCCATAATTAATCCTGTGGCATTTCGTCTGGACCTCCCTCCTACGTTTAAAATTCATAATGTGTTTCACAAGTCATTACTTAAAAAGTATGTGGCACCAGTCATACCGTCACCTCTACCTCCTTCAGTGGTGGTCAATGATAACGTGGACGGACCTTTCACACAACTCACCCGGACAGACCTGGTCATGAGGGTCCGGAGGCCCCTGTAGAAGGGGGGGGTACTGTCATGGGGGCATCGCCACGAAGATCGTCGCGATTGCAATTCTGACTTCTCACAGCTGAGCTTCTGTTTCTTTGTTTTTTGGTGATGTGAGATTAATTTTCCAGCTCTTTGCTAACTAGTGCAGCCCCCCGGCTGCTTTTGTTTATGTTCAATTAGTTTCCTTTATATTTCTGCCATCTGGTTTTTAGAGGGGTGAAAGCATTCATTAGTTCAGCAGACGGTCGGGTTTCTAGAATATTTAAGTAAAGTTCATTAGGTGTTTTTACTCTTATAGCTTAAGTTTATTTGGGGACCTTAGGTTTTCCTACGTGTTGAGTGTTGTAGAAAGACTTTATTACTTTATTCCTTCTTTCTTGTATGCTTTTCTGTTAATATCCTTTACCTTTTTCATTCCCTTTGGGGTATTCAGGTCCCTTCTTAGGACTAAATCAGTTGGAGGGATTGATAGGAGACAGGGTTTCGCTGGTGGCCGGACCTTGTCCCTTTTAACAGTACCTCCATTGAGGGTTTATTTTAGGCCCCCCATTCGGGTCAGCTTAGACCCCGGGCACCCTCTAGCCGGAACGCGAAAAGGGATTCCGTTTTGACCCAGGGGGACATTCGTCAGGTAACCAGTTATAATATTTTTATGGCTGTTATAAGATGTTGCCCTTTTTGATATAGATTAAGACATTCTATATATATCTGCTATCGCGTACAGGTATAGATAAGGCTCGCGGGGAGAAACCCTGACTTCGCTTCATTTCCCCACAATTAGTGGTCCCTTTAGGATCGGGTTTGGGAGTGAATCTTCTAAAGGTAATGTGTGAGGGAGAGTGTTCAGGTTGCTACTACAGGAATCCCCGCAGATCTCACTTTCCCTTCCCAGTGTTATTGGTCCTTGTAGACGTGTTCCCCAAAAAGGCTACAAGATTCTTCCCCTCACCGCCCCAGACTGTCCTTTGACCTTTGCCTGGAGCAGAACCCCCCGGAAGGGTTTATCCCCTCTCTCTCCCGGAACGGAGGCTATGTCCCAATACTCCAGAAATGGCAAGGGTTTTCATTGGAAGTCGTGTCAGTGCTGGGCGGGGTTCTTTTTCCCGGCAGAAGAAAACAAAAAGAATTAGTCCTGCATAGATTACAGGGTCTTTTCGCCAACACCGATAAAATAAATACCTGTTGCCCTGATTTCACTCTTTGATAGGCTCCGGGAGCAAGGGATTCCCAAAATTTTTCCGCGGGGTGATATAACCAGATTCGCATCCGTGAGGGGGACAAATGGAAGACAGCTTTTAATACCAGGGATGGGCATTGAATATCTGGGATGCCTTTCGGGCTCTTATGCCCACCGTTTTCCAGACTTTGTTAAACATCTTCCGGGATAGTTTTCCACCTCGGTCGTGTCCACGGATTATTTCCATCTTCTCTCCAGATTTCTCCCACCGAGAGATTCTGCAGAGTCTTCGACCCTTGCGGGCAAATTCCCTTTAAGCAAATTGAGAAATAGGGTTTTTGGCAGAGTCTTTACCATCTTGGGCTATATATCTCTGCCCAGGGATTGGCTTGGATCCTCCCCAAAAACAGGCTGTGTGGCGGCAAGAACCCCATTCCCTTAAAGCGGTGGCAGCGCTTTAGGGGTTCATTAATTTTATTGCCAGTTCATTCCCCATTTCTCAAATTTGGTAGCTCCCTTGGTAGCCCCACCAAGAAGGGAGCAACCCCAAATTGTGGTCCGAAGAAAGTCTCCAAGGCTTTCATCTCAAAAACTCATTTGCTAGCGTTACCCCTCCCGCCCTGATGTTGATAAGCCATTCATTTGGGGTGGAAGCTCTCCGTTGGTGCTGGAGGTCCTCTTTCAAAAGGATCCAAGGAGGAACATCCTTGCTTCTTCTCCCAAGACCTTCCCCAGCGGAGAGAATTATTCATTGGGGACAGGGAGTTGTAGCAAGAAGTTGGTTTCTCTGAGTGGAGACTCTGTTGGGGGGCTCGCTTCCCTTCCAAGTTTCACCGACCACAAGAATTTGGTATATCTTCAGACACCCAGCGGCTTAATTCTCGCCAGGCCAGAGGTCCTTGTTTTTTCCCCCGGGTTTATTTACACCCATTTTCCCCTCGGGAGGGGAAGAACTCCGTGCCGTGCTCTTTCCCGCCTGTGGTGTCCCCTGAGGAGGGAGGGCCCGGCTTTATTGCCCCACAGAGAGCCTTGCAAAGTGGCCCCGGTTTTTCGCTAGAGTCTGTGCCCCCCGGCAAGACTTTGTGCCTCCAATTTGCGACCGGAGGTATTCTCTTGGGCACATTTGTCCAGGGTGGGGGACACTTTGGGGCAAAGGGACATCTGAGTTGCTGGCGAGGACAAATGGGGCCCATATGGTCCGTGACGTTGGGGACTATGTTCAGGCATGTGTCTCCTGCACCAAGAATAGTCTCCTCGACAACGGCCGCTGAGTTACTTTCCCTTCCGGTGGCAGAAGGCCCTGAGAGATGTTGGGATGGACTTGGGTGGGCTTACCCAATCTCGGGCTGCCCATCTTTGGGTAATCACCACCATTTTTCCAAAATGGGCATCGGTGCCGCAAACCGCGGTTACCTTCTGCACGGGCTCTGGGGGCGTTGTTCGTACACATTTTCTTCTACATGGCATGCCGGACAAAATTTTCATGACCGAGGCCCCAATTTGCATTCGGTTTGGAGAGATCTTTTCGTCTACTCAGATTGAGGTAAATCTCTCTTCAGCATACCACCCGGATGAATGGGTTTGTAGAGAGGGTCCACCAACCTTGGTCAACCTATCTACAACATTCTGTCCAGCCAGGCAGGATAACTGGGCTCCTTGCTACCGGGCTGATTTTCACTAAACAATGCTGTGGCGACTCCACGGACAGACTCCATTCCTCCTAAACTACGGTCGAATCCCGGGTTCCGGTGCCAATGCCCGTGCTTCCGCCAACTCCGGGGTGGCAGATGGGCGTGGAGGCCGGGGACATTTGGGACCATACCCCAGGTGCCATTCAGGCGTCCAAGGAGAGGGAAAGGGCCTCCGCCCCAATTTGGCGCCCCGTCTGACATTTGCTCCTGGGCATATGTGGGGCTTCCTGCCCCTAACATCAGGCTCGGTTAGTCCAAAAAGTTGGCACCCCGCACCTGGGCCTTTCAAAGTCCTCGAGCAGGTTAACCCCGGGTAAACCGTTTGGGGGCCTCCACCACGCCTGGTTAAACTCCGACACCTTTCAATATCTCCCTGAAACCCGGCTTGTCCCGGTTTTTCGAGTCATCTGCTGGGATCGGGTTCGTTTATGGAAGACCATGAGGTGAACGCCATGTTTGGGTGTAAGGTGGTACGGGGAAAAAATTTTATTTGGTGGGATTGGGGGATTATGGGCCTGAGGATAGGTCCTGGGCCGCCAAGCACGTTCACGCTCCGCACTCATCGCTACCTTTGAACGCGTGGGCCCAAAGAAGGGGGCCCTAGGAGGGGGGATGATGTTAGGGACGAGTTCCCCCTGCCGACCAAGGGGAATCCCGAACCTCCCCTGCGGTCCCCCTCCACTCCGCCCCAGTGGGCTTGCTCAGGGAACGTCGGTCCCAGCGTCTCGCTCAGTCTAAACTGTGCGGGGCTTTTTGGGCTGCCTCTCTGGTTCCTCATTAAACCAGTGCTGGGCAGGCTCGGGGGACTAAGTCCTGCATTTCTCCATCTGAGCATGCCAGGGCAAGATCTCCCATTGGATTCAGGGGTCAATGCTGGGGTTACAGCAGCAACTCCCATTGGTCCACCAGGAAGGCCGAAACGCTTGTGTTCTGGAACAGTTTCTCAATGGTCCTTTTCTGAAGGTCCGTAGCGCTACATAAAAGGTGCGCGTCCGCTCGGCCAGGCTAGACAAATCGTTGTGCTTGCGCCATGTGGTCATGTTGCATGTGGTTAGGTCCCGAAATAAGCCCCAGAATACCGGCACCTCCGGTGTGGAGTTTTTTTAGTACGTGTTCAGGGCACGGCTGAAACGCCATTACAATTCCGGCTACCCGGTAGGAGATTTTTGCTTTGTTTGATTGCATTCCCACAGACTGCAACTGCTTAGCATCATCTGTGCCCCTGGTTTCTGAAGGACACAGTCTTTGTCACAGCAGTCTGTAAAATTACAGAGTCCGCTTATATCGCCATATGCGCTACAAAGATTTGTTAGCGACTCTGGGAATAACAAGTTCGCCCCAAACTGAATAGTGCACGGCTTTTTAATCTGCGACTCCGGGATAACGATTTTCGTCATACTGCCTATTTGCGCCACTTTTCTAGCACGGCTCTGCCTTCACGGGGACCCGGGTGCAAAACGCACCTTTCCTTAATATCTTTTAGGGGCGTTCCGCAGGCCCTTAACACCCATTTTGAAAGAGATATCAAAAACGGACAAGTTCGAGAAGAGCGACCAAATGGTGAGGGTCTGCAAACATGTCCTTAGGAAGGGTTACAAGATTTGGGAATGCTTACTTTCAATAAAAAAACTGAGAGGAGACTTAATAGCTGTTACAAATATCTCAAGGGCTGTTACATTTAAAGGATCATCTTTATTCTCTTTGCACAAGGAAAGACTAGAAGCAAGGGGGATGAAACTGAATGGGAGGAGAAAATTTAAAAATATTAGAAAAAACTTTTGACAGTTAAGGTGATCAATGAGTGGAACAGGCTGCCCGAGAGGTGATGATTTCCCTTAAAGAAAGTCTTCAAACAAAGGCTGGGCAAACTCTCTGGGAGATTTATGAATCCTGCTTTGACAGGGGGGATTTTGATCAAGACCCAGGAAGTCCCTTCCAACCTACCATTTTGATTCTTGATTCATGACCACAGATTCTCATGGGTTAAGTTGGGTTTTTTACAGGGCAATCCAAAAAAATTTTAGTTTTCCCTTAAAACCCTCAAGGTGCTTTAGCAGTATGTTTTGGGTTATTGCTTTTGGATGTAACTCCTCCCAGTCTCAAATCATGACAGACTTAAAGGTTTTGCTCAAGAAACCTTGCATTTTCCACCTCCATCTTCCCTTGAATATGGACCAAATTTTTCTGTCCCCGCTGCCTAAAAACATTGCAGTGATGCTGGCCATCATATGTTTCACGTGGGGATGGTGTTCTTGGGTGATGACTGTGTGGTTTGGTGCAGACATAGCGTTTTCTTTGGGGCCAAAAAGTTAAATTTTGTCTCATCTGACCACGCACCCCCTCCTAGATTTGGGAGTCTCCCACTGTCTTTGGGAAACCCAAAAAGAGCCTTACAATTTTTGTGGTAAGTAAAGGCTTTTCTGCCCATTTTCCAAGGCCCTTTAGGAGGAAATGGTTATTGTGGGCGTATGGACAGAACTTTTAGTCCTACTGAGAACCCCGGGAGCTCCTTGGGGTTACCTTTTTTCTTGTGCTCCTTTGAATAATTTCCCTTATGCTGGGCGAGAGTTTTGGTGGGTCGTTTTTATTTGGGAGGTTGTTGTGGTACCATTCTTTCCATTTGATGATAAAGGATTTGAGGGGCCTCCGGGAATCATCATAGAATGGGGTTTTTTTTTTTTAACCAACCCGATTTGTTTGGAGAGTTCCCCTTGGTCCCATGGTGTTGTTTGGTTAATGGTGCCTCTTTCTTAATGGTGTTGCAGCCTCGTGGCCCTTCAGAAAAGGGGCTCCAAAGAAAAAAGGGTGACCACATAGCACATGCCAATTTTTTAGTTATTTGATCCCATAAATATAACTTTGCCCTAATTTTTCCCTTTAAAAAACTTAACTAATTCTGATGCTCACACACAAATTAGATTACAAAAATAATTTAAAAAAGGGTTTTTAAAAAAACAAAATAGGTAAAAAGTAGGGGGTGAATACTGTTGCAAGCCACTGTATATGGCCATTTCAGAGACTTTTCACTTAAGCAGCTATTAAAATTGTTTTTCTCTGAAAACTGAAGATTTTCAGAGTCGGGGCCTGTGCACACGTTGCGGATTTAGCGGTTTGCCGGGTTTTTCGAGGGGGGAAACGCCACGAAACCGTCAAAACCGCTAACCCAATACAACTCATTATGGCCTATGGGATTCCCAATGCGTGCACATGCTGCGGGTTTTTCCCCGGCGGAATTGCATCGCGGGAAAAACCCGCAGCACTATTCTTTTTTGGGGAAAAACCGCGGCGATTCCGCCGCCAAGGAATGCTTGAACCAAATTACTTTTCCGCATGGGGCTGTCCCACCATGCGCAAAGTAAGGGGTTTTCATTGCGGATGGTACCCGGGCCTGGAGGAGAGGAGACTCTCCTCCAGCCCTGGGTACCAATCCAGTAAAAACAAAATTAAAAAAAAAATAGTGATATTTCACCTTCCGGCGGCCCCCCCAGCTTTCCCGCCTCTCCGACCTCCCGGCCAATCCCGTTCCCAGTAATGCATTGCGAGAATCACCCCAATGACGTAGCGGCTTGCGTGTGCACTAAAATTGGGGTGATTGGCAAAGGACCCTGGGCGGATTGGCCGGGGGCCCCCGGAAGGGTGGAATAGCACAATTTATTATTTTTTTATTATTTTTACATTGATCTTTTTACTATTGATGCGGAATAGGCGGCATCAATAGTAAAATTTGGTCACACTTGGTGAAAACTTTTTTTGACTGTGTGACCAACCTGTCAGATCGCTTGAAAAACGCTAGCATTCTGCAAGCAAATTTAAAAGCTTGCAAAACGCTATTTTTTTGCGGGAATACACATACATATAATTGGTATTTCCGCGGCAGGGAGGTGCAAATTTTCCCGGGGGAAATTTCCATGGCAATTCCGCAACGTTGCAAATAGCCTCAAACATTCATGGCTGTGATATCAACCAGTCCTGATACATGCGTCCAGGTTTGGGCAGCGTATCACCTTCAGGTTCCTTAAATGTGAAAAATTTTGGCTGATACTTTCATTTATGCGTACCATCAGGTAGCGTTGATTGACTCCAAAGTATTTAAAAAAAGGACAACAACCCCACACAACAGCCAATGTAATTAAGAACTATTTTCATGTAATAGTAAACAGGGACCGGGGCAGTACGTGGCTCTCAATGGTGTTCGTCATACCCTGGCCTCCCGCCACATAAATACATTGTCTTGGGTAGCTTTACCTTTTAGTTCGCTCCCTGTCCATCACGCCTTTGATCTGCCAGGGCTTCTTCTCTTTCATCTGCACAAGTGACAGGCAGAGTCCAGATGCATTGTCAAAAAAACAACTTTACCATTTCTTTACACAGTCATCCAATTAGTCACAGGTAAAGCCAAGTTCCTTCTCAAAAAACATGGCATTTCCCTTTCCCTGAGCTGTCCCCCACTCATCAGGAATATTGCGGGTCGTAGTTGCCTTCGAAACTGCAGTGTTCCTTGGGGCCCGCCTTCTTCGGAGTTCCCTGTCCATTTCGCCCCAGAATTTAGGCATTTGAGTGTTTACTGCCACATGTTGAAGATGCCTGTATTCCTCCACCTTCCAGACGAGCTGGGTTCTTCTAGTTTAACATTTTCGGGCATAACTGCCCTGCCAGAGCCCAGGCCCTATAGCAACCAGGAAGCTGTCCTAACGTATCACAGTTGGCCCCCTAATAAACTAAAAAAAACCTATTATCTATCTTGTCCTATTGGCCCCCTCATGGGCTTTAAATCTATTTTCCCTTATTACGGGGCAGGATCATATGTACATTACATTATAAGTCATAGCAGCATTAAGATACAAGCTTATACGGCATTTAAATATCTTACATCCCACAGTTTAACATATTAGCCACAGGACAAGAAACACGGGCAAGGGAGCGGGGCACAAATAGACCTTGTCCCCCCTTACTAAAGAACAAAGCGTCCTAGAAGTAATGATATGGCCCCCACAGAGCCCTGATTTTAACTCATTAATCTTTCTTTTTACAGAAGAAGCAGAAGGCTTTGCTCAATTTATATCCACAGTAGAACTGTAGTTATTTGCCAAGTGTTTGGTAGACTCTTGCAATTCATTTAAAAATTGTTGCAAGTGTAGCAAGGGTTGATGCTTTGAATGTTTTGAAACAAAGGGTGGTTACAAGAAAATATTGATTTAAAAATTTGATTTTTCTTTTATTTATTCACTTTGATTTTGTCTTGATAAAAAAAAATTATTAACCCTTCTATTTTTAAAGAATCTTACTTTGTAACATCTTGTTTACTCCTACACAGAAAATCTTGCAATAAATATATTTCTAAAGGTGCAATAAAAAGAAATTCACCTATGCCTATAACAACCCATCCAATTCACACAGGCAAAGAAATCAAGTATAGTACCCAAAAAAAGTTATGTATAATAATGAGAAAAAACACAGGGAAAAAGATTACGCTTACGAAACCTATTAATTCATACAGAAGCCTTTGTTGGTGCGCAGTTCAATACGCCTTTGAAGGTGAAATACTCAAATGCATTGCCGGTGTTTGAATGGACTTGAAATGAGTTCTGAGCAGAGCTCCCTGGTTACAAGGGTAAAATGGACTGTTTCCCGTGAAGATTGTGGGATGGGAATCAGGTGTTACTGATATCTTATATAAGGGAGTCGCCTTTCCCATCAGGGGTTTCCGGTGATCAATTGTTTGGTTCAATCCTTGATTCCTGTTTCCTTTGTACCTGCTGTGTTTCGCATTCCTGCTAACAGATAAGACATTTTTTCTTTTTGTTTTTGTGCTTGATTTTTGATTTTGTCCTGCATTTTGTGGGGCCTTTTGGGTCCCCTCGGGGGCTTTTGCCCTCTCATTTATTTAGCCACTGATTTTGTCTTTTGCTTTTTTTTTAGTTTTTCAGGGCTGCTGTTTTATTTTGTTACACCAGAGAACTAATTTGGTGGAGAAGGTGTGTGACCAGGTGATTTTAAATTTTTAAAGTGGGCTTTTCGGGTTTTTTGGGATTGCGTAAGTCCCCTTTTCCAAACCTTTTTTTTTTTGGTAGTTTGGGCCCCAACGTTTTCTACATTTTTCTGTCTTTTCGTATTTCTTCTTGTCTAACCGTTTTTTCATTTTTGGGGGGGTTTCATTTCTTTGGGGTCTGCTCCGGGCAGATAGCTTTCCCTTTCTATCTTTAGGTGAGTTAGTTCTCAGGGGGAAAGGGGTCGGGGGCCAACGTAGGAACGCTCCACGGCCCCCCTAGTTGTGGTGGTTATGGGGGGTACTGCAATCCGTAGATTCCAACTTCTTGGTGAATTCCTTTTTTTCCTCCCCCCCCGCTACGAAACAAAACAGTACCCCCGGCCTAAAAATTAAAATTGTATGGTACTCACAAAGGGAAAAAATTGTGAAAAAAAAAAGGTTGTCAGGTTGCAGAGATTTTTTTTGTTTGTCATTTTTTCCCTCGTACTCTGGGACTGGGGGGATTTTTTTTTTCTCTCAATGGAGTTTGCCAGTGTTGGGGGGGACCTTTCCCCACGAGGTTGGAGTATTGGCTTGCGGTTCCTGCGGGAAAACCTGGTTCCCACCAAATTTTGTTTTTTGGGGATCGACTAAGTTTCAGAATTTCAAAAAAAAATTTAAATTGTTTTTCCCTTTTAAAATTAAGTCCTCGGAACCCGCGCAGCGGGTTAAATTGATCTCTCTCCTCGCGGGGATCCTCAGGATTGGCTTTTTCCCGACACCTGGGGTCCTGTTTTGAGTGATTTTATGCTTTTTTCAGGCTTTGGGGTTATTGTACTGAGTAATGTCTTGATAAGCAAAAAACCTTTTGTTGGAAAAAAACAGGGGCTTGATGACGCGGGAGTTATACGTCAGGTTCCCCGTAGGTGGGCATCCTCCCCAAGTGGAATGACGACGCTTGGCGGCCCTTTTTGGAAAGGGGGGTCTGTCAGAAGAAAGGTTTTTTATGGTGGGATTCTTGTCCCCTCGGCTCAATGATTCTTTTATTAGCGATTCAAATTGACAGCGTTTGCGTGAGGAGAAGTATGGTAAATAGGTTGCCTTTTGAACCCGTTCTAAAACCCTCAGTGTGATGGGGGGGGGGGCACAGCGCATGAGTTTAAAAGCGCAAGGGTTATTTTCACGGGGTGATCCCCCCAGCTATTTCAGTCTGCCTAAGGGGGGGAAGAGTTTGCACGCTCATTTTTTTTGGGTATGTTCAGATAAGTTTTTTTAACGTCACTCTGAAGCCCCTTTTTCCCCTTTTTTTGCTCGGCTTTCGTTGATTCGGGCACTTTTAACCTAGGGGGATATTTTTCTAAACTTTTGGGGGCCCTTATACCCTACAGAAGTCTTTCCCCCCACGGGGACGATTCAACCCCCCTTTTGGGTGAGATAAACTCGTTCTCTATCATGATAATAGGGTTAAAAATGATCTAGAGTGCTGAAAAATTTTTTGGGTTTTGAAAATTTCATATTTATCACGGGGCCCCCTTGGTTGCATTAAATCCTTTTTTTGGGTTGGAAATCTGTGTTTAACCATTGGGGGCCAATGTGTTAATACCAACTTCCCTTTTTTTTGCCTTTCCCCCCGGTCAGGTTTTCCTGACTTTTTTATTGATTTTTTGATGTTTTAAAAGAAAGTAAATCTGCTCCTTGTCCCCCAGGAGCTATGACGCGCATTAATTGTCCCCGGGAAATTCCCTAAAGGCCCTTTTTAATTTTTGTACCGAAGACCTATGCTCTTATATCAGGAACAGGAGAAGGGCAAAAAGACCATCCTCTTCCCCCTTGGTGCCGTTTTTTTTTTGTGGCCAAAAAAAGGATGGTTCATTAAGGGCCTGTATTGATTATCGCTTTTTTAAAATATTCTGTAAATACAAACCCCTTTCCTTGATTTCGACCCCTTTTCAGGGTGAAAAAAAATACTTGGTTTCCAAAATTGACCCCCGGGGGATATAACCTTAAATTTTCTTAAGCACGGGGGTGAATGGAAACGGGGTTTAAAACCCCCAGGGGGGTTTGAGTACCTTGTATGCCCTTTGGGCCACAAGCCCCTTCTGTCTTCCTCCCTTAGATGACATTTTCAGGGATTTTTTTGGGTAAATTTTGATTTTTATTTTGGATGATATCTTGATTTTTTCTAAGATGGGCTTCATGTGAAACATGTTCGAAGTATTAGATTTTTTTGAGAGAAGTTTTATGTGAAGGGGTCAAAGTGTCTTTTGGGTACGGGGGCTATTTCTGGGTTTTTTTGTCCCCACTGTTATTTAAAAAGGGGGCAAGGTTCAGGCCTCTGTGATTTGGGCCAAATTTCATTAAAGGCTCTTCAAAAATTTTTGGGGTTTTGCCAAAATTTTTTGTAAATTTATTGGTAAAATTTTCGGTTTTTTTTAAAAAATTGACGATTTTCCAAAAAAAGGGTTTGATTGGTGAATTGGCCTTTAGGGGAGTCTTGATTTCAGGAACTTTTAACAGAGATTTTCTTTGCTCCCCCCTTAAGCAGCCTGATGTTTCTCTGCCATTTAGGGGAGGTTGAGCCTTCTGAAAAATTTGGGGAAAAGGCCCCTTTTTTTTCCCCAAAAAAACCCCAAACCCCTTAAAAAAAACCCTTTTTCCCCTTTTTTTCGAAAAATTTTTCTCCTACTGAACTAATTTTTTGGGGCGGGGTTTCCTTGCGGCCCCCTTGATTATCGATCTTCTTTTTTTTTGAAAGGGTGTATTTTTTTCCCCACCCCCAATTTAACTTGCTCGGGGGGTGTCAGGGGGATACCCCACGTGCCTTTGGGGAAAAAAATTGTTTGTCCCGGACCAGTGGAAAAAGAGTGGATTTGAGATTCATTCCGCGTGGGGGGATCCGGAATTTTTTGGCCCAAATTTGGTTGTGGTCCTTTTGGTGGCCACCTTTCTGTGATTGGGGAATTTGTGCACCCCGGGGGGGTTTTGCTCTCGCCCAACCCTTGCCCGTCAGGGTTTGTTGATGCCTTTTGCCTGGCCAAGAACCAGGCCCCCAATTTATGGATTCATTTCCGCCCCCTTTTCTCAAAAACCCGTCAGGGGGGTTTTTTGTGATATTTTTTCCAAAGCTGAACATTTGTCCTTTACCAAATTTTTCCTTCTCCTCTGAATTGTCCCTTTTTTCCCTTTCACAGGTTTTTTTTCCCAGGGATTCCGGGAACATTGTGTCTGAAGAGGACCCCTTTTTTTTCCGTTTTTGGGGCCCTTTTGTTCAAATTGGTGTTAATTTTGTCTTTCCCTGGGCTTTACCCTCAGCCAAAAGGGTCAAATGAGAGAAAAAAAACCAACATTGGGATTTTTTAAGATGCTTTTGTCTGCTGATCAGGAGGGGTCCTTTTTTTTCCCTTTGCTGGTTTGTTTAAAAAAGGGGAACTCTCCCATTTTGAGTCCCAAAATTTTCTGAATTGGGGGTTCCCCCCCGTTTTTTTCGACGCGGAGCTTTGCGTCCATGTTGATTGTTGTGGAGGGATGCAACGTTTGGGGGAAACCAGGTAGGAGGGTTGTCCCTTTCCAGGAAGGCCCAGGGGTTTGAACCCGGGGCATAATGAGGTCCTGGGGTTTAAAGGGGGGGGACTTGGTTTGGTTTGTCCTCAAAAAATACCCTATGAGATGGCACTCAATTTTTTTAAAGGGGCCGGTTCATTGGCCTTAAAAAGGGGGGTTCTTAACCCCTGTTTTTTTCGTTTTCTTCTTGGGGGAATTTAAACCCTAACTGTTCCAAAATCCTTTTGAAGAGGTTTGTTGACCCCGGGTTCCTACCTTTCCCCCCTCCCCTTTTGGGGTTGGGGGATATGGAGTTTGGGTTGAGAAAAATTTAATCTTTTTTTCTAGACGGAAACTCCTTTTGGGGTTTAAGGGGGGGGGTTTGGTCAGGAAACAATTTTTGGGTTTTTGCTTCGGGACCCAGCGGGGGGCCTCCGTGCGTACATAAACTCTCTACCGACCTGGTTTCCAAGGGGGTTCGGTCCCCCCTAAGGGGGGGGTATTTTGGAAGGGCTTAAAAAAAGTTTGAAGGGCTCCCTGGGGTTCAACGGTAGGAGTCCAGTGAAGTTGGAGGAGGGGGAATCAGGGTTACTGACGGTTTTAAAGGGGTCGCCTCCCACGGGTTCCCGGGGGATAAAAATTTTTTGGGGTTCAATCCTTTAGCTGTTTCCTTTGATCTGTGTGGTCGCATCTCCCTAACAGATAAGACTTTTTTTTTTTTTTTTTTTGCTTGATTTTTGCATTTTGCCCCGCACTTTGGGGGGGCCCCTTTAGGGGCGCCTGGGGGGTTTTTCCCCTTATTTAGTTCAGCCCCTGATTTGTATTTTGCTTTTTCCTTTTTTTTAGTGGGTCTGTTTTGTTTTGTTACACCAAGAACTAATTTAGGTGGTAGGGTGGGATTGGGGTTTTTTTAAATTTTGGGGTGTTTTTTGGGTTTTTTTGGGTTGCATAATGCCCCCCTATCCTTTTTTATTTGGTATTTGGGCCCCCCAAATTTGCTAACTATTTCTGTCTGTGTAGTATTTTTTTCTTGTCAAACCCCCTTAATTTTGGGTGTTTCTAGTTTTTTGTGGATCTGCCGGGGGGATAGCTTTCCTCTTTCTTTTTAGGGTATTAGTTTTCGGGGTGTGACAGGGGTCAGGGCCAACGGGAACCCCAGGGGGCCCTAAATTGTGGTGGTTATCGGGGGGCTGCAATCTGAGTTCCCCTTTTGGTGTTTTCCCCTTTTTTTCCCCCACTCCCAGCTCCCCAAAAATAACAGCAGGGGTATTTTGCCCCTTTTACACAAACACCTTAAATCCGAAAACTTTCCTTTTTAACTCGGCAGTTCCCCTTTTAATTTTTTAAGGAGCGGTCGGGAGGCCATTCTTAAAAGCTGTATTTTTTGTCTTAAAAATTGAAAGTTTCCCCGGGGGTTTTTTGGGAAACATTGCCCGAAAATGCCCAATTGATTACTTCTCATTAGATAACAGAAAATTTGTTTTTCAAAATTCCAAAAGATTTAAAATTTTGTTCATTACCCTTTTTAAAATACAGAATTTGCATTCGTAGCGAAAACCCCCACAGCAGATTTCCCCACCCAAAAATTTCATTATAGGTTTTTTTGGGGTTATGCATCCTTTTTTGGCCTCAAAAGGTGGTTTTAGGCATACAAAGTTTTTAAATTTTTGACATTGTCTACCGATATTCCCCCCTTTTTTCACAGTCGCTAAATTTTGGGCAAATTTTAAAAAAATTTGAACAAACTTTTTATTCAAAATGGAGCTTGGGGGGGGTTTTTGGCCCCCCTTTAAATTGTTTCAGAAAATGAAAAAATTATTGCAAAAACAAATTTTTTGAAACCCCTTTTTTTCCCTTGTTCCCTTTGTGTGTAGGAAAAAACAAAAAAGGCAAATTGGACAGTTCTTAAGGATTTACTTTAAAGTAATTACCAACTTTTTTTGTTTTTTAAGCTGCCAAAAAGGGCGGAGTTGGCCCACAAGACATGTCTTTACTTTCCCAAAATTTTTGAAAACATTGCTGCGTTTTACACGAGGCTTTTTTGGGTTTCTTTAATTTACTATTTTTTATAAAAATTCTGAAAATTTTTAGTTCAAATTTTATCCCAAACTGAAAAAAACGCGCTTGTCAGCATTAAATTTTATTGGAAGGAAACCCGGGTTGACAAGGGCTTCAAAGTTTCTTAAGGAAAATATTTTTTATTTTAATCAGTATTACACAAAAAGAAAAAAAAATATAGTATTTTTATTGAACTTCTAAACCCCTTAAAAAATTTTTTCATGCCAAAAAAAAAAAGGGGAAACGTCAAAAAAACATCCAAATCTAAATTAAGAATATTCTCATTGAATACTTTTTGGGTTACAAATTGAAGCGCGTCAACAAAACCCCACAAAAATCAAAAATGGAAATCAAATTTTTTAACCAAGGGGTCTTATTTGGAGAGACCCCAAAATAAAGTGGAAACCTTCAAAATGAAAATCAAAACAAGACAAAATTAAAGTGGAAAAAAATCAAAAATGCTCATATTTTTTTTGGGGCCTCCCGGCCGATGACCTCCACAACGCCTGGGCAGCCCTATGGGGGTTTGGAGTTCTCCGGGATTTTTCCCAGACTGGAAAAGCACCCCTAAACCCCCGGCAGTTTGGGTGCAACTGCTTGGCAGATGGAGCGAGACAGCTGCCCAACTGCTCAATCGGGTTCAGGGCTGGGGGGAAGGGCAGGGCCGCCATACTTCAATCCCCTTACTTGCAGGAACCAACGCACTCCCCCATGAGCTGGGGTTGTCCTCATTTGGAGGAAAACCCGGGCCCCAACCCCCACCCTATGGTCTAAGGGTTATGACTTTTATCACCAATGGCAGCAGGCTCCTTGGTGACACAGGAGGGCTGATGGCCCTCCAAAGAATGCCACCCACACCATTAGACCCCTCCAAACCGTCAGTAAGGATGTTGCACAGCAGACACCTCAGCACAGGGGCAGACTGGCAGAGTCGGGGACGCCCTGGAGACAATTGGCCCAACAACCTTTCCCCAAGACTTTTTGGGGTGGGTCAAATGGTGGGGGGGTGGGATTTTTTTGGGGGGTACAAGCCCCCCTTTTCCAAAGGGTTTTTTTTAAAGGATTGTTTGGGAAATTTTTGGTTTGTGTTTTCCCCCCAAGGGGAAACCGACCCCTTGGGTTTTTTTAAAACCTAAAAATGGAAAGAATATGGCGGTCCCCCCCCAAAAAACCCTTTTTTTAAACAGGGGGAATTTCCCCCAACCCCTGTCCTTTTTTTTCCCCAAACTTCCAGGGGTTGATGGTGTTTAGTCCCGCGGGGGGGGACCCTGGGAACATCCAACCACCAAAGCCCCATTTTTTGGGACTAGGGCCAGAAATTGATATTTTATTTTTACTAAGTTTTTTTGATTTTTCCCTTTTTACTTATTTCCACTTTTTTTGGGGTTTCCAAAAAGGCCCCCATTGGGGGGTTTTAAAAATTTTATTTATTTAGATTTTTTTTATTTTTTTTGTCAGCCCTTGAAAATTTGTACAGAACAAAATATTCAATGGAAATTTCATTCATTTTGATTAGGAGTTTTTATTGAGTGTTCCTTTTTTTTTGAGCGGTATCTGGTTACTGTGGAAACTAATTTTCTTTAATTGAACCACGTTCCAAATTATTATAAAATCTTTTTTCTCAAATTTTTCCCCAAAAAGGTGGATGCAAATAACATTTAATTTTTAAATCACATTTTTCTAAATTTAAAAATCAAATTTTATTGGAAAAACCCTCCCAACAACATATTTTTTCAAAAAAAAAAAAAAACAAAAACATGTTAAAAATTATACAACAGAGTTTCTAAACATTTAATGGGTTATAAAGAACTAAAAAGGCTTTTTGTTGAATTTGCAGTTAATGGGTCAATTTAGTCAAAAAAAAATTTAACACCAATTTACATTTAACAAAAAGCCCCTTTTTTATATCCCTTAAAATTCCGCATCCTTTGAATTTTTGGGAAGTTTTTGGTTTGAATTTTTTTCAAATGTAGAAAACCCCCAGAGCTGCGTTTTAAATGAACCCCCCTTTCTTCTCAAAAAACTTTTTTTGAAAAACCCAAAGGGGGCTAAATAGGTTAGCTTGGGGGGAAAGGGGCCACACCATGAGTTTTTTCCGTTTATGCCCATAGCAAAAAAGACTTGGGGTAGATTTTAAAAACGGATGGCAGGTTCTTTTTTTTCTTTTTTACCCCTTTGGGGGGCCAAAGGGTCCTAATGTAAGGGGGGAAGGCAACCCTTTAAAGGTTTCCCCTTTTAAATTTGTGTCAAATGGTAAAAAAATTGCCTTGTATGAGTAATGTAGGTATGTTATTTGGGGGGTTTTATTTTAGGAAATTTTTCTTTGGGGGCACTAAGGGGGCACGTAAAAGGAGGTTAAATTTTTGGGGTTTTAATGTAGTTGAAGGGTCATAATGGGGCACATTAGGATCCAGAAGGCATTAAAAAATATTCAAAACATAAGGGGGGTTTGGCACAAGGGGGGTTTGGGCCATCAATCCTATAGGGAAAAAGTTAGGGACTTTTGTGGGAAAAGATTACCCCCCAACGGGTTTTTGCAGGGAAATTCCTTTGGGGGACATCGGGGGGGCCCTTTTTTTGGGACCCACGCCCCCGGCCCTGGCAAGGGAGGAAGAAAGGAGACAGCAACCGAAGAACCCTTTTAAGGTTTTAGTGGGGAAAAGTAGCCAAAAGAGAGGGGTTTTTTCATAGCAAGCCCCAGGGAAAAACCACGTAAAACCCAGCAAAAGGGTGCGGGGAAAAAAAATGAGGGGGCCTCAAGTATCCAAAGGAACCAGGAGGGGGGGGGCCCTATTTTGATTATTTTCTTATGCTGGGGAATGTTCCGGGGAAAGATCGAAGTGCCTTTTCCCCGGGTCCTCCCCCTAATATTTTTTCCATTCGGGTGTAGCAAAAAGAAGAGGCAGAATTGGAAAAATTATTGTGGTATCGATTAAGATTGCTTTGGGCTGGTGTTGCCCCAGGAAAAAAAGCGAATTTTGATGGTTTTTGGGTTGTCTAATTGCTCTGTACCTCCTCAGGGGGGAACCCCCCCGGCGAAGGGAGACAAAAGGGAAAAAAGAGCACTTCCGTGCACGCCCCGGGGCCCGTTTTTACACAACCCCGCTTCCCATATTCTATCAACACCACACATTTTGATGACCACCCCCGGGGGGGCTGTTACCTCCAGATTGTGGCATAACGTAAACAAGATTTTAAAATTTAATTTATTATATCGGGCCCACACAACTTTTCTGTGAACCCCTGTTTTAAGGGGGGGCCAAATTTAATTTTTCAAACTAACCCCTCTGAGGATCCACACCAGTTTTTGGGGGGATTCGAAGGCACCAACAAAAAATAATTTTTTGCTGCTCTCCTAATCTGTGAATTTTTGGAAAAACCCCTTCCCCCTTAGCCTTTATCCCAAACCTGATCACCCAAAAACTTCACCGTCAATGATCACATTAAAAGGTTGTCCACTCTTTATCATGATGACTTTTAAAAAAACTCGTTTTGGGAGTGGCGGGTGCCCCAAAAATGCTAAATTTTAAAACTGCCCATCTTCTGAATGGGAAAACCCCCCATTTAACCAGCCCCTATTTAAAAAAATAGGAGGAAAAAGTGCAGACCCACCCCGGGTACTATCAAAGATTGACACCCTGCAAGTGGCATTTGGCCCCGGGGGCCGCCCCCCCAGGGAAGATGACGGAAAATGGGTAGACCCCCAGGAAGGTTTCAAAGATAGAGTAGGAAAATTCTTTAATTTTAAAAAAAATCTGTGGGGCAAACAGGAAAGTCTGGGGGGGAAATTGTCACTACGTTAAAAGGATCAGTGATGAAAACCCCGAGTTTTTTTCCCCAACACTTTGAGGGTTTTTCATAAGGTGGTTTTTTTTGTAAAATTCACAGAGCGGGGGGAAATGCCCCTCTTTCTCCTCCCCCAGACCCCGCACCCCCGTGTGCGACGGACCAGGGATGTCAAATTATGTGAAAGTCACGAGTGATGGTCACAGGTCTGGGCTTTTAAAAACGGGGGCCCCAAAAGGGGGGCGTGTTGAAGTGTTGGAGGAAACCCCGGAAAGTGTCTAGCAGTGGGATTTGAAAAAGGGCATTTCTAACCCGGGGCTGAGCCCCCCAAACAAATTTCACAAAACTACCGTTTTATATTTTTTTTTATTGCTGTTTTCCCCCGGGGGTGTGTTTACAGGCTTAAAACTTTTTTTTATGCTTTCTAAAACCAATGCTCAAACCGAGGTTCCCCAAAACCCCCATGTGCGCCAGTGACTGATTACCTTTCTAAAATTGCCAATTTGGCCTTTTCGGCAGCAAGAGATTTATTTTCTTTCAAAAATTTTTTTAAACCCTGGGGCCCCTGCTTAATAATGGGGAATGCTTTTTAAGAAATTTTTTTTTTTAATTGGCCACCGGGCAAACAAAATAAATCACGGGTGTTTTAGACAGTTTTTCAGTGATCAAAGACCCCTAGACAAAAAAGACCCATGATTTTATTGAAAAAAAAAAAAAATTACATCTTTATGATACTAACCCAAATTTTCAAAAAATTGAAATGTGGTGTGAAACCCACATTTTACCCCTTAAGCCACCCTTTAAACAGTGTACTTTTAAAGGGACTCTTTTCCCCGGGCCCCCCTTTTAATGAGCTAGAAAAAGGGATAGAACTCCCCGCATTGGAAAATTCCCGGCTCAATCGGGGAGCTGAACCCGGGGCAATGATCAGGGGGCCGTTTTTACGTTCCCTGTCTGTTACGCCCTTACACCAATAACGGTGATCCATTAAAAAAAAGTAATTTAGAATTAATTTCTCCTTTTCTGAAAGATTTAAAAAAATTTAGAGAAGAGAAAAATGGGGGCTTTTTTAGGCTCCCAACCTCCCCATCCCCCGATCCCTTTTGCTCTGTCCCCCGGCCCCCCCAAGTCACTTCCCAAAAAAAATATGGGTGCATGTGCTTGGCCCAACAAGCCCTTTCCGCGGGACTACAACAAAAGGGAAATTTTTCCATTGGTCATTTTTATCACTGTGATAATTTTAACACTGACAAAAAAAACAATTATAAATCAAATCCCCCTTGAACCACTTTGATAAAAAACTAAAATTAAAAAAATTTTAAACACACAAAATATTAATAAAAACATTTCCCCAAATTTTACTTCACATAGCCAATTTTTTAAATATTTTTTTTTTAGGGAAAGAAGGGTAAAAGTGACCGCAATTTTTCATATTTCCCAAAAAAATTTACCCAATTTTTTTAGGACACTTTACATTCGTGTGACTTTAAAGGGTCTTTAAAATCTAATGACGAAAAAACACAAATGACTCCTTTCTAAAAAAAAGCACCCCTTAAGGGCTCAAAAAAGCATCAAAAAACCTATTAACCCTTCAGGTGCTTTACAGGGGCCTTTTAGAAGTGGAAGGAAAAAATGAACAGTTCTTTTTTTTACAAAAATTTTACTTTAGACTTTAAATTTTTTTTAAAA
>JARQOD010008752.1:0-34340 GCA_033576555.1 Oophaga sylvatica
CTTAAGGACTCCCGGGATGAGGTTTTGGGGGGCGGGGGCAGAGATTCTAGGAGGCAGTTTTACTGTCAGGGAAATACTGCCCAAAACCGGACCCCCCCAGGGTCTACAAAGGTACCCCCGAGCGGGGGGGGTTCAGAGGGTGCGGGGGGAAAATTTTGGGGGGTTTGCCCCAAAAAGGGGGCAGCAGTCGGGGGGAATTTTTACTTCAGTCCCCCCCATCTTTCTCAACTAAAAGGGAAAAAAAGGCAAGACCCCCCAAAAAACCCCTGAAAGGAGAAATGACCGGGGCCAAGGACCAGAAGAAGGCCCAGATTTTTCTGCGGGTGTGGGGGTTTTTATCTAAAGTTTGGTTTTCGCCCTGAGTCTGACGGGATTTTGAAAAGACCTTAAAGAATTGACCAAAAGTTTAAAGGGGGAAAAAAGGGGAAGGTCCCCCGCCCAACAAGCCATTCCCTGAGGCTCTCGGTAAGACAAAAATGGAGACCGCGTGACCAGAATAACTCCGACTCAACGTGCCGTAAACCCCCAAAAATGTCCCCCCCCGTAGATAAAATCTTTTGGAAAAATGTTAATTTTTGGAAAGGGGGTGGTCACTGGGTAAAAATTTTTTTTTTTTTTTTTTTCCCAACCAGGTGAGGGGCCTTTTTAAAAAAAATTTTTAAGAAAAACCGATATTAATGATGTACAACCCAAATAAATTTTTTATTACGGGGGGAATCAATATTTGTATTTTTTTGGTTTTTACAATAAAAATTCCCCCCTATGTAAAAAAATATAACTACAAAAATCGCCCCTATGAAAAGAATTAACAAAATATAATACTGTCCCTATGTACGGGGTATAACTACTATAATCGCCCAAAATCCCAAGAATATAACTACTAAAAAATACTCCCCCTATTACGGGAAAAATTTAACTACAAAAAATGCTCCATGTACGGGGAATATAAAATATAAACGCTTCTATATACAAAAAAATAACTACTATAATACTGCCCCAGTAAAAAAATATAATTTTTATAATACGCCCCTATGTACAAAAAAAAAACTGGGTAATACGCCCTTAGTAAAAAATATAACTACAAAAATACCCCCTATGTACAAAATATACTACTAAATACTGTCCCTATTACAAAAAAAAAACTACTATAAACTGCTCCCCCATGTCAAAATATAACTACATAATACTGCTCCTAGACAAAATATAACTCTATAATACTGCTCCATGTACAAGAATAAACTACTAAAAAAATGCCCCTTGTACAAAATAAACTACTATAAACCGCTCCCTATTTTAAAAAAATATAACACTATAATAATGCCCCAAATAAAGAAATAACAATATAATACCGCTCCCAAAGACAAAAATTTAACTACTATAATACGCCCCTAAAACCCAAGAATATAACAACTAAATACGCTCCTATGTAAAAAAAAAATAACTCAAAACCCCTATATACAAGAATAAACTACTAAAAAACTGCTCCATACAAAATATAACTACAAAAACCCCCCCTATTTACAAGAAATAATTACAAAAAACGGCCCCATTACAAGAAAAAACTAGGATAATACGGGCCCCTTTTTCGGGAATAAACTACAAAAATCTGCCCCTATTACAAGAAAAATACTATAATACTGCCCAATGCCCAAGAAATAACTACTATAATAGCCCATGTACAAGAATAAAACCTATAAATGCCTCCTATGTACAAGAAAAAATAAAAACTAAAATACCCCCCTGAAAAAATAACTACTATTTTTCCCCCTATTACAAGAATAAAATTACTATAAACTGCCCATTACAAAAAATAACTACATAATACGCCCCTATATACAAAAATATAACGCTATAATACTGCCCCTTGACAAAAAAAAATTTTTTACTAAACTGCTCCTTACAAAATATAACTACTATAATACCCCCCTATATACAAAATATAATTTCTATAATACCCCCAAATTTTACAAAATATAACTACAAAAATACTGCTCCTATTAAAAAAAATAAACTACAAAAAAACTGCTCCTATATAAAAGAATATAACAAACTAAAATACTGCCCCCAAAGCTGGGGGGGTTGTTTTTTTTCTCTCCTGATGTCGGAGCAAGCCCGGGGAGGGCCACCCCGGGGGGGAAACTTTCCCCGGGAAGGGCCCCCTTCCCGCCTACACGGGGCAACCTCCCCGGGCCCCTCCTAAGGGGGGAAATTTTTAAACCAGACACTTTTTGAGCAAAGAATGCAGCGACCAAACGCAGCATTCTTTTAAGGGGGGAAAAAACCCCATAAAGTTTTGGGGGGAAAACCTTTTCCAAGCCCCCGAAAGAACAAATTTTAAAATGTCCCGGGCATAAAGGGGGTTTTCAGCACAATGTAAAGCAAAGGGGCCCCCCGGGCCCAAAAAGCAGCTCCTCCCGGGGGGGCCCCTTTTAGATTCCCGCCCCAGCGTGCAGATCACCTCCCTGCCCCCGGCAAGAGGGGCGTTTTTTGGGAAAAAAAACCATCCAGAAACTTACGCAAACAGGCAGTAGGCGGGGGCAGGGCGCACACGGTTTGCAGTCGGGGGGCAGCAGTAAAAGGGGCTTGAAACCTGGCCATAAACCAGGTGGGGAAAAAAAGGAGAAAGCTTGGGGTTTAAGCAGGGGGGGGGGCATCGCTGATGCCCGGGTCCCCCCGAGGGGGCGCCACTGCACCGGGCTTCACTCGCAGAGGAATCCCAGGGCTGGTCAAGAAATTCGGTGAGTTTCAGCAGCAGAAAGACCCCCAAACCCGATGCAGAAGACACTTGCTATAAGCTAAAGGCAATTTTAAAAACCGGGGGGAGGGTTTTTTTTGATGAGACCCGAACACACTGGGGGATTTTTTTGGGAAAAATGGTGAGGGACATGGACTGCGGGCCCAAAAAGGGGGGGGGCCCCCGGCGGAAATTATAAAAACCCCCAAATGTTTAATTTTTTGAAGCAAACCTGCAAAGGTTTTCCCGGGCAGAAAATTTCCCAGGGGGGCCCCCGAAGCGGGGGGGCCCTCGCAGCCTCAAGTTTCGCTTCCCAAAAAGGGGGAAATCCCGGGCCCAGCAGCAGCCGATACAGCCCCCCAAAAACTCCACAACCTTCAAATGCCCACAAAAGGCCTGAAAGCAGTTTTCCCAAAGCGAAGATGAGTGCAGATTCCCAGGGGAAACAACAACCCCAAAACCCAGCACAACACCTGCACAGATTCCAACCCAGCAGCAAAAAGGGGCCCTTCCCCGAAAAGGCAACAACCCCGCAAACCCCCGACCCCGCCTGCAGCAACCCCAAACAGACATGGACATTTTCAGCACAGGGACAAGTCTCAAATGCCATGCACCACTTGGCAGGGGGCACCCCGGGAGTTCCAAAGGTCCCCCAGCGGGGGTCTGAGGGGGGGGGAAAACCGCACGAAATCGAGGTGGGGGTTTTGGGGGGGCACGACTTTTCGGGACGCGCGCTCTGATGTAATTGATTTGATGATAACAATTTTCCCCTGATGATGTCGGGATTTCCCCCCGTTAAATTTCCCCCGACACCAAGGTGTAAAACCCCCCCTGCCAGACCCCCCCCCCCCCTCACCCGCCTATGTGCCCCCGCGGTTTCCCCCCAGTAATGCCTGGAGCCCGGGGTGCCCATCCTTAAACCTTTCTGGTCCCAATTAAAACCCGGGCCAGGCTTTAAACGGAAAAACTTTTTTTTTCCGGGCACGGGGGTGCCAGAGGACTCCAGATAAAAGGGTTTGTTTTGGGGGAGCCTTTTCGGAGAGGGTTTTGCGCCATCACATCTTGGCTGATTAACTTCCCAACAGGCAGGGCAGGACCTTTTTTAAAAGGTCAGATAAACCGGGGGGGGTCTGGCTAATTTCCCCAATTTTTAGAGACACTGGGGCTGAGTAAGTTCACCCTTTATTCCATCTTAAGCCAAACCGTACAAAAAATCTCATCTTCGGAATGTTTCTTTTCCCCCCCCAGGAAATTGGGGGGTGGCTCCGGGGGTTTTTGTGCCCGGGTCTCTGACCCACCAAAAGCAAGACAAATGGTAGGGGGGCGGGGGGGGGAGGGTTTTGGGTAAACCCCCCAGGGCGATAAAAACCCCCCCCCCTTTTACCCAACTCCTTCTTTTGGGAGGGGGGGGTGTGGTTTTTTTTCCCCTGGGCCCTCGTAGTCTAAAAGGGGGAAGGGGGGTCACCTGGCGAATAGTTTTCTGTGGTGAAGTGCAACCGGTGGGGAGGTCGGCCATGGGGCCCCTGCAGACTGCCAAAACTTTCAGTCAACCCTGTGGGAAGGGGGGCCACCCTGGGGGACTGCCCCTGACCCGGGCACAATTTTTTAAAGGGGACAACCATGAGGAAATTTGGGGGGCGGGGGCGAGATTCTGGAGGGGGCTTTTATGTCAGGGAAATCGGGCCCCAACCCAAAAGGCCCCCGGGGGGGTCCTCATGACACCAACGGGGGGGTTCAGGGGGGGCACGGGGAAGTAGGGGGTTTTCCCTCTCAGGGCAGCATCGGGGGAAGCTTTAAACTTCAGTCCCTTACCATCTTGCCCTCGAAAAAAGGGGAAGAAAAAGGACAAAAACCCCCTAAACCTGAGAAGGAGTAACACGCCAAAGGGGCCGGGGAAAAAGGTCCAGAGTTCTGCAGTGTAATGGTTTTTTTTAAAAAGGGGTTTAAAGTTTTGTTGAGTCTACGGTTTTGAAAGGGTGACCTTAGAAAAAATTGACCAGAGTTTGATAGGGGCGAGGGACTGTCCCCCCCCAACGGAAGCCATCCTGAGGGCTCTCGGGTAAGCCCCAAAGGGGGACCGCGGTACCAAATTTAAACCCCACTCAGATCCGTGACCGTAAAACCCCAAAAATGTCCGACCCAATAGATAAAACATTGGAAAGTTAATTATGGGGGATTTTACGGGGTTGGGAAAAGATTTTTTTTTTTTTTTTTCCCAACCCCGGGGTAGGGGGTTTTTAAAATTTTTTTATAGTAAACCACCGTAAAAAAATAAAACCCCAAATTTAAATTTTTATTACTGGGGGGAAAGTCTATATTTGTATTTGGGGTTTTTAAAAAAAAAAAAAATTGCCCCCATGTACAAAAAAATTTAAAAATACTATAATACGCCCTTTTTAAAAAGAATAAAACTACATAAACTGCTCCAGTACAAGAATATAACTAAAAAACTGCCCCTACTACAAGAATAAACAAAAATACGCCCCAAAATACAAGAAAAAACACTATAATACCCCCAGTACAAAAATAAAACACATAAACTCTTCAATATACAAAATAAACTATAAAAACTGCCCCTATTACAAATAAATTACAAATACTGCCCCTATGACCAAAAAAAACAGGATAATACTCCCCCTTTTTACAAGAAAAACTACTATAATACTGCCCCCATGACAAAAAAAAACTCATAATACGCCCCTTTTTACAGAAAATAACTCTAAAATACTGCCCCCCATGACAAAATATAACACTAAAATACGGGGCCCCATGTACAAAAATAACTACTATAATACGCCCCAAAATTTTCAAAATATAACATATAATACGGGGCCCCCATGTACAAAATATAACACTATAAACTGCTCCTAGTCAAAAATAACATAAAAAAAACCCCCCTAAAAACAAAAATATAACTACAAAAAATGCCCCCATGTACAAAATTTAAAACTAAATACTGCCCCTATGTAAGAATATAATACATAAACCGCTCCCTAGTAAAAATAAAACCCACATAAAATGCCCCTATAACAAAATATAACACTATAATACCGGGTCCCAAAAATACAAGAATATAACTACATAATACTGCCCCCCAAACAAGAATATAAAATTTTATAAAAAAGCTCCTATGAAAAAAATAAAAAACATAATACTCCCCTTATACCCAAAAAATAACAAAAAAATACTGCCCTATGTACAAAAAATAAAATTTCATAATCTGCCCCCCATTTTCAAAATAAATTACTAAATACTGCCCCTATGTACAAGTTTTAAAAAGAAATACGCCCCTTTACAAAAAAATAACTACATAAAACCCCCCTAGTACAAGAATATAACTACTAAAAACCCCGCCCCTATTACAAAATAAACTACCTATAATACTGCCCCTATTAAAAAAAATTAAAAACAAAATACTGCCCCCTATTACAAGAATATAACAATAAAAACTCCCCCATTACAAAAATTTTTAAAAACACTTTTAAAACTGCTCCAAAGACAAGAATATAACACTATAAAACCCCCCCAAAAAACAAAAATAAACTAAAATAATACGTTCATGTACAAGAATAAACTACATAAACCCCTCCTATGTAAAAAGAAAAACCCAAAATACTGCCCCCTATTACAAGAATTAACTACTATAATACTCCCTTTCCTATGAAAAAGAAATAACACAAAAACTGCCCTCCTAGTACAAGAATAAAACCCCATAATCCCTTTTCCTAGTACAAAAATTTATAAAAACTATAATACCCCCTATGTACAAGAATAAACTACTATAATACTGCCCCAGGGAAAAAAATATAACTACATAAATCCCCCCTTTACAAAATATAACTACTATAAAACTGTCTCCTAGCTGAGGGGTTTGGGTTTTTTGTCCTCCTGATGGGGGGGACAACCCCGGGGGGGGCCCACCCTGGGGGGAAAAACCCCCCAAAACCCAAGCCCGTTTGGGGGCCACACTGGAAAAGCGCCCAAGCTGTTCTAATGCGGGGGGGAAAATCCTAAAGTGATTTCTGAGGGAAAACCCTGAATGGAAGTACACCCAACAAAAAAGGGGGAACGTGAAAATGATAAAGAACAACAAGGAAAACCCCATTTTTTTTTAAAAAATTGCAGTTAACTTTCGCCACCCGCAAGCAAAGGAAGGGACGGGGAAAACCAAAGAAATCTCCTGGTGAGAACAAAAATGGAGAAAGCACCTGAGCTCAGAGGGGGCCCCACGGCTTCAGGGGTCCCACTCTTCCGCAGGCAGGGGGAAAACCCCCTGGGGGACAGACATTACAAAATTTTTCAGCAGAAATTGTGGTGACCAGCATGGCAGCCGGACGCAAAAGGGGCGCAGTCGGGGGGGCAGTTAAAAGTGCTGTGGGGCCAGCCATGAAACCAGGGGGGGTGAAAAAAAAGAAAACGTCGGGGGTTTAAGCAGGGGGGCATCGCTGAATGCAGATCCCGGGAAAGAAAGCCACTGCACCTGACTTCAGCTCCAGAGGAGAACCCCGGACTGGTCAAGAAGTTCGGTGAGTAAAAAACAGCAGAAAGACTCACTACAATCAGAAAAACACTTGCTATAACTAAAGGCATTAAACCCCGGGATCAGTTTTTTTTTGACAGACTCTAACACCCCGGTTTGGGGTTTTTTGGGAAAATGGGGGGGGGAAAAGACGGGGGCCCAAAGGAGAGGATGGGGCCCCTGGGGGGACTTATGGGAAAACCCAAAATTTTAAACACAGAAGCAAAACCCCGCGGGTTGGGGGCAGACTTTTCCCCCCGGCGGGCCCGGGATTAAAACTTTGGGGGGTGGACGAAGGGGCGGGCAAGGGGGGGGGGAAAGGGGTGGGGCCAAACACGGCAATTCAAAAAAGGCCAAAAATGTAACTAAAAGATAAAAAAAAAATAAATATATGACCCATGCCTAATATAAAAACAGGGGAAATTTTAAAACTGTTATGGTTTTCGCGCTGAAAACTTTTTGAGCAAAAAAACAGGGGGTTTTCACTGAACTTTTAAACTGTTTTTATTTAAAAAAAGCTAAAACAAAGTAAATATAAATTAAAATACAGCCTAATTTTAAAAACATTTGGGTATAAAGTATTTTTTTTGGGGTTTTTACGCACGCTGAAGTAACTTAAAAGGGGAAATAAATCAATTAAAATCCCACAATCCAGGGACAATCACACGTGGGGGACATTTACATGTGGGTAAATACCCGATAAAAAACCACAATCCAGGGCTAACAAGCAGCTGGTGATCACAATCCCCAATCAAAACCCCCCTATTTTAAAAAAAGGCCAAATAAAAATTATGGGGCCGGACAGGTGTTTAACATCCGCTGCAGCAGTCAGTCAAAAAACCCAAACATGAGGGGGCCACCATGCCAAACCCTTTAGACATACCACGATTGGGGCCCCCGCTGTTAAAAAGTCGCGCACTCTACATATAACTTTTAAAAACCTTTTCGTATAACCCCCACCCCAAAATATACCAGTTTCCCGTGTCGTATTTTGTCGGGGGGGCCCCTCTATAACATTAGTACCTCCAATACCCGATCAACCCCAAAAACCATTCTGTGTGTGTATGATGGGCAGCCCCAAAATTTCTATAACTTATCCTTTCCTATAACCCAGTACCACCATATTACCAGTACTGTGTGGTATATAAAGTAGCCCCACATCTAAAAACATTTAAAACCTGCGTATAACCCAACCAAAAGGGTATAAACCCAAACGTTGTGTAAGGGATGCAGCAGCACACTATAAAAATTAATACCGCTATAAACCAAAAACCCCGCTATAAAACCCCGTTTTTTGTCTGTAGTAATTTGCACCCCTTTTATAACTTTTTTACCTCCTAAAAACCATATCACAGCCCTAAACCAGTACTTTTGGTATATATTCAGCACACATCTATGTATAACATTTTGTACCTGCTTTTATTCCTACCACAGCTATACAAAAAAAAAAAAATTTTGTGTATATGTCGCACACAAGAAGTATTAAACATAGTACCTCTCCAAGGGCACAAAAAATCACAAACCCCGTCGACCTCCTCCATAAACAGTTTTTTTTTCAAACCCCAACCCCGGGGACCCGGGAAAAAATTAAAGTCCGGCCCGACAAAATTGGACAGTCTAAAGGGCCCTTAATCTGCCCCACTAGCCCCCTTTTAGGCCACACACAGCCCCCTTTTAAACTGCCACCATAGCCCCCCTTTTTAAAGCCCACACACAGCCCCCTTAAACTGCCACACATAGCCATCCAATAATACGCCCCAAAAAAGCCACATTAGAAATTTTTCGTCAGAGAGCCCCAACACAGATATATGGCAACATTGAGAGGCCCATTCTAGTATAGGGGGGAATAGAAATCTGTTATGGTTTAAAAAGCTGATAGTAACTTATGAAAAATAAACCCGGGTTATCACTGAACCAAAACGTGTTTTATCTAAATAAATCAAAAAATAAAAAGAAAATTAAACTACACATTCAAATTTTTGGCTTTTTTTTTTTTCAAATTCCTCAAAATTTCAGAACAAATTAACTCATTCAGCAAACTATTTTTAAAAAATAACAGAGGGGAGGGCATTTAAACCTCCCTTTTTAAATAAGGTGCAGCATTGAAAGTCCCATATAAAATAGGGCGACATTTAAAAGCCCATTCTAGTATATGGGGGACATTGGGGGGCCCTATAATTTTAAAGGGGACATTTTAGAGGCCCCTTCTGATATTTTGGGCAGCATTTAATGTCCCATAGTAAAATAGGGGACTTTTAAGGCCCATTCTAGTTTTTAAGGGGCAGGGTTGAATGTCCCATGTAAATAGGGGAAAATTTTTGGCCCTTCAAAAAAAAAGCGCAAAATTGAATGTCCCATAGTAATATAGGCAAGCATTGAATGGCCCTTAGTATATATAATGCAGCATTGAATGGCCCATAGTATATATAATGCAGCATTGATGGCCCATATATATATAATGCAGCATTGAATGGCCCATAGTATAATAATGCAGCATTGAATGGCCCATATTATATAGCGCAGCATTGAATGTCCCATATATATATAATGCAGCATTGAATGTCCCATAGTATATATATAAGCAGCATTGAATGGCCCATATAGTATATAGCCAGCATTGAATGGCCCATAGTATATATAGGCAGCATTGAATGGCCCATAGTATATATAGCGCAGCATTGAATGGCCCATAGTATATTATAAGGCAGCATTGATGGCCCATAGTATATATAGGGCAGCATTGAAGGCCCATAGTATATACCACATTGATGCCCATATTATATAGCAGCATTGAGAGGCCCAATTATATATAACGCAGCATTGATGGCCCATAGATATATAGATCGCAGCATTGAATGTCCCATAGTATATAAGCAGCATTGAATGGCCCATAGTATATTATAAGCAGCATTGAATGGCCCATAGTATATATAAGCAGCATTGAATGGCCCATAGTATATATAATGCAGCATTGAATGGCCCATAGTATATATAAGCGCAGCATTGCATGGCCCATTAGTATATAATGCAGCATTGAATGGCCCATAGTATATATAGCGCAGCATTGCATGGCCCATAGTATATATACGCAGCATTGAATGGCCCATAGTATATATACGCAGCATTGAATGGCCATAGTATATATAATGCAGCATTGCATGGCCCATAGTAATATAATGCGCATTGAATGGCCCTAGTATATATAAGCAGCATTGAATGGCCCATAGTATATATAGTGCAGCATTGAATGGCCCATAGTATATAATAGCAGCATTGAATGCCCATAGTATATATACTGCAGCATTGAATGGCCCATAGTATATATAGGCAGCATTGAATGGCCCATAGTATATATAGCGCAGCATTGATGGCCCATAGTATATATAGGCAGCATTGCATGGCCCATAGTATATATAATGCAGCATTGCATGGCCCAATAGTATATATAATGCAGCATTGCATGGCCCATAGTATATATAATGCAGCATTGAATGGCCCATAGTAATATAATGCAGCATTGCATGGCCCATAGTATATATAGTGCAGCATTGAATGGCCCATAGTATATATAATGCAGCATTGCATGGCCCTAGTAAATATAGCGCAGCATTGAATGGCCCATAGTATATATAATGCAGCATTGATGGCCCTAGTATATAGCGCAGCATTGAATGGCCCATAGTATATATACGCAGCATTGAATGGCCCATAGATATATAAGCGCAGCATTGAATGGCCCATAGTATATATACGCAGCATTAGAAGGCCCATATAGTATATAAACGCAGCATTGCATGGCCCATATATATAACGCAGCATTGAATGGCCCATAGTATATATAATGGCACATTTATGGCCCATAGTATATATAGCGCAGCATTGCATGGCCCATAGTATATATAAGGCAGCATTGAATGGCCCATAGTAATATATCGCAGCATTGAATGGCCATAGTATATATAATGCAGCATTGAATGGCCCATAGTATATATAATGAAGCATTGCATGAGCCATAGTATATATAGGCAGCATTGAATGGCCCATAGTATATATAAGCAGCATTGAATGGCCCATAGTATATATAGCGCAGCATTGAATGCCCATATATATATAATGCAGCATTGAATGCCCATAGTATATATAGGCAGCATTGCATGGCCCATAGTATAATAGCACATGAATGCCCAATAATAGCGCAGCATTGAATGGCCCATAGTATATATAAGCAGCATTGAATGGCCCATAGTATATATAAGCAGCATTGAATGGCCCATAGTATATATACGCAGCATTGAATGGCCCATAGTAATATAATGCAGCATTGAATGGCCCATAGTATATATAATGCAGCATTGAATGCCCATATATATATAATGCAGCATTGAATGCCCATAGTATATATAAGGCAGCATTGAATGGTCATAGTATATATAATGCAGCATTGCATGGCCCATAGTATATATAGGGCAGCATTGCATGGCCATAGTATATATAAGCAGCATTGCATGGCCCATAGTATATATAGGCAGCATTGCATGGCCCATAGTATATAATAGGCAGCATTGCATGGCCCATAGTATATATAAGCAGCATTGAATGCCCATAGTATATATAGCGCAGCATTGAATGGCCCATAGTATATATAGTGCAGCATTGAAGGCCCTAGTAATATAGCGCAGCATTGAATGGCCCATAGTATATATAGGCAGCATTGAAGGCCCATAGTATATAAGCAGCATTGATGGCCCATAGTATATATAATGCAGCATTGAAGGCCCAGTATAATAATGCAGCATTGATGGCCCATAGTATATATAGCCAGCATTGCATGGCCCAGTATATAATGCAGCATTGAATGGCCCATGTATATATAGGCAGCATTGAAGGCCCAAAATTAGCGCAGCATTGAATGGCCATATAGCGCAGCATTGCATGGCCCATAGTTATATAGCGCAGCATTGAATGGCCATAGTATATATAATGCAGCATTGCATGGCCCATAGTATATAAGCGCATTGCATGGCCCATAGTATATAAGGGAGCATTGAATGGCCCATAGTATATATAATGCAGCATTGCATGGCCCATAGTATATATAATGCGCATTGATGGCCCATAGTATATATAGGGAGCATTGATGGCCAATATAAAGGGAGCATTGAATGGCCCATAGTATATATAGGGCAGCATTGCATGGCCCATAGTATATATAAGCAGCATTGCATGGCCCATAGTATATATAATGCAGCATTGCATGGCCATAGTTAATTATGGCGCATTGATGGCCCATAGTATATATAATGCAGCATTGAATGGCCCATAGTATATATATGCAGCATTGATGGCCCAAGTATATATAGGCAGCATTGAAGGCCCATAGTATATATAGCGCAGCATTGAAGGCCCATAGTATATATAGCGCAGCATTGAAGGCCCATAGTATATATATGGCAGCATTGCATGGCCCATATATATATAATGCAGCATTGCATGGCCCATAGTATATATAATGCAGCATTGCATGGCCATAGTATATATACGCAGCATTGCATGGCCCATAGTATATATAATGCAGCATTGAATGGCCCATATAATAAGCAGATTAAGCCCATAAACGCAGCATGTGCCCATAGTATATATAGCAGCTGCAGGCCATATATAATAGCAGCATGAGCCCATAATAATAAGCAGCATTGAGAGGGCCATATAGGCAGCAGATGGCCCATATATATGCAGCATTGAATGGCCCATCTAGTATATAAAGCGCAGCATTGCATGGCCCATATATATATAATGCAGCATTGAATGGCCCAAGTAGATAATCGCAGCATTGAATGGCCCATAGTATATATAAGCAGCATTGCAATGCCCATAGTATATATAATGCAGCATTGAATGCCCATAGTATATATAGCGCAGCATTGAATGGCCCATAGTATATATATGCAGCATTGAATGGCCCATAGTATATATAGGCAGCATTGAATGGCCCATAGTATATATAATGCAGCATTGAAGCCCATAGTATATATAGGCAGCATTGCAATGGCCCATAGATAAAAATAGCAGCATTGAATGGCCCCATAGTATATATACGCAGCATTGAATGGCCCATATTATATATAATGCAGCATTGAATGGCCCATAGTATATATAGGTCAGCATTGCAATGGCCCATAGTATATATAATGCAGCATTGAATGGCCCATAGTAATATATAGCGCAGCATTGAATGGCCCATAAGTATATATAAATGCAGCATTGCATGGCCCATAGTATTATAAGCAGCATTGAATGGCCCATAGTATATATACGCAGCATTGAATGGCCCATATAATATATAAGCAGCATTGAATGGCCCATAGTAATATATAAGCAGCATTGAATGGCCCATAGTATAATAATGCAGCATTGAATGTCCCATAGTATATAAAGCACATGAGCTCATATATAATATGCAGCATTGCATGCCCCAATATAATAACGCAGCATTGCATGGCCCATAGTAATATAATGCAGCATTGCATGGCCCATAGTATAATAGCGCAGCATTGCATGGCCCATAGTATATATAGCGCAGCATTGCATGGCCATAGATATATATAATGCAGCATTGAATGTCCCATAGTATATATACGCAGCATTGAATGGCCCATAGTATATATAATGCGCACATTGAATGGCCCATAGTATATATAAGCGCAGCATTGAATGCCCATAGTATATATAGGCAGCATTGCATGGCCCATAGTATATATAAGCAGCATTGAATGGCCCATAGTATATATAATGCAGCATTGAATGGCCCATAGTATATATAATGCAGCATTGAATGGCCCATAGTATATAGCGCAGCATTGCATGGCCCATAGTAATATAATGCAGCATTGAATGGCCCATAGTATATATAAGCGCAGCATTGATGGCCCATAGTATATATAGCGCAGCATTGAATGGCCCATATATGCGCAGCATTGCATGGCCCATAGTATATATAGGCAGCATTGAATGGCCCATAGTATAATAATCAGCAGCATGGCATAGTATATTAATGCAGCATGCATGGCCCATAGTATATATAGTGCAGCATTGAGGCCCATATATATATAAGCAGCATTGCATGGCCCATAGTATATATAATGCAGCATTGCATGGCCCATAGTATATATAGGGCAGCATTGCATGGCCCATAGTATATATAATGCAGCATTGAATGGCCCATAGTATATATAGGGCAGCATTGCATGGCCCATAGTATATATAATGCAGCATTGCATGGCCCATAGTATATATAATGCAGCATTGCATGGCCCATAGTTATATATAGGGCAGCATTGCATGGCCCATAGTATATATAATGCAGCATTGAATGGCCCATAGTATATATAATGCAGCATTGAATGGCCCATAGTATATATAGGGCAGCATTGAGAGGCCCATAGTATATATAGCGCAGCATTGAATGGCCCATAGTATATATAGCGCAGCATTGAATGGCCCATAGTATATATAGGGCAGCATTGCATGGCCCATAGTATATATAATGCAGCATTGCATGGCCCATAGTATATATAATGCAGCATTGCATGGCCCATAGTATATATAGCGCAGCATTGCATGGCCCATAGTATATATAATGCAGCATTGAATGGCCCATAGTATATATAGCGCAGCATTGCATGGCCCATAGTATATATAGCGCAGCATTGCATGGCCCATATATATATATAATGCAGCATTGCATGGCCCATATATATATAATGCAGCATTGAGAGGCCCATAGTATATATAATGCAGCATTGAGAGGCCCATATAGCGCAGCATTGAATGGCCCATAGTATATATAGCGCAGCATTGAATGGCCCATAGTATATATAATGCAGCATTGAGAGGGCCTCTAAATGCTGCGCTATATATACTATGGGCCATTCAATGCTGCCCTATATATACTATGGGCCATTCAATGCTGCGCTATATACTAGAATGGGCCTCTCAATGCTGCGCTAATATACTATGGGACATTCAATGCTGCCCTATATATACTATGGACCATTCAATGCTGCGCTATATACTAGAATGGCCATTCAATGCTGCATTATATATACTATGGGCCATTCAATGCTACTGATGGAATTTGTCAGAAACCACACACTTTATAACACAAACCTGTGCAGAGACTTCAGGATTCTCCATCTGCTTTCACTGTAATCTGGCTGGGATTCTTGTAACAGCACACACACCTCTGCCTGCCTGTCTCTAACTCTCTCCTCCAGACAGGGACCGTCACTACAACGTGACACTGAACACAGGGCAGGATGCCAATAGGCAAAGCTGTAAGAAGACAGTGCATGGATGAGGACAAGTGAAAGGTGAGCTGTGACTGGCTGCTCTGTGGTCACATGTTCTGCCTTCATTTACATCCTGCTTCTGGATTGGGTGAATGAGATAACACTGTGCTGCTGCCGACTCCTCTCCTATAGTACTTTCAGCACCAGGTTTCCTCTCTCCCCCTCCAGCACACAGTCTCTCCTGGCTCCTCCCCTCCCCTCCATCACCAGGCTGACGTCAGCAGCACAGGGAAGGGAGGAGAGCAGAGAGCCATTAGATAACAAGCGGCTGGCTGGGCCGGGGGATGGGCCTATCTCTAACAAGGGGCCTGGAGCTGCAGCTCCATCAGCCCCTACGTTAATCCGGCCCTGGTCCCAGGTGGACCCCAGAAGCAGGTGCGGCCAGTGCTGCAGCCTGCAAGTTTCTGCTTCCAAAAGGGGCAAATGCCGCACCAGCAGCAGCCTGTAGTGCAGACCCCAGCAGAGGTACCACAAGTCTCAGAATGCCCAGCAAAACTGCCTGCGGCAGATCCAAAGCAGAAGCATGTAGTGCAGATTCCAGCAGAGGTACAACAAGTCACAGAATGCCCAGCACAACAGCCTGCAGCAGATTACAAGCAGCAGCATGAAGGGCACATTCCAGTAGAGGTACAACAAGTCGCAGAATGCCTAGCACAGCCGCCTGCAGCAGATTCCAAGCAGCAGCATGGACATTTTTCAGCAGAGGGACTACAGGTCTCAGAATGCCAAGCACAACAGTTGGGCAGTGGACATGTGCCGGTAGTTCCTGATGGTGGCCAGCAGGGCTCTGATGCTGGGGATAACCGCGCTGTATCTGAGGGGTCGGGGGTTTGGGGAGCACAGTATCTTTGGTGGACGCTGCGCAGTCTGATAGTGACATTGATGTTGATGATAATGAATAAGTAATGAATGTATGTACAATCCAAGTGAATTTAGTTTTGTATTACTGGAGGAATGTCAGTATATTTGTATTTGTTTGGTTTCTACAATAAAAATTGCCCCTATGTACAAGAATATAACTACTATAATACTGCCCCCTATGTACAAGAATATAACTACATAATACTGTCCCTATGTACAAGAATATAACTACTATAATACTGCTCCTATGTACAAGAATATAACTGCTATAATACTGCTCCTATGTACAAGAATATAACTACTATAATACTGCCCCCATGTACAAGAATATAACTACTATAATACTGCCTCCTATGTACAAGAATATAACTACTATAATACTGCCTCCTATGTACAAGAATATAACTACTATAATACTACCCCTATGTACAAGAATATAATTACTATAATACTGCTCCTATGTACAAGAATATAACTACTATAATACTGCCCCTATGTACAAGAATATAACTGCTATAATACTGCTCCTATGTACAAGAATATAACTACTATAATACTGCCCCTATGTACAAGAATATAACTACTATAATACTGCCCCTATGTACAACAATATAACTACTATAATACTGCCCCTATGTATAAGAATGTAACTACTATAATACTGCTCCTATATACAAGAATATAACTACTATAATACTGCTCCTATGTACAAGAATATAACTACTATAATACTACCCCTATGTACAAGAATATAATTACTATAATACTGCTCCTATGTAGAAGAATATAACTACTATAATACTGCCCCTATGTACAAGAATATAACTACTATAATACTGCCCCTATGTACAAGAATATAACTGCTATAATACTGCTCCTATGTACAAGAATATAACTACTATATTACTGCTCCTATGTACAAGAATATAACTACTATAATACTGCTCCTATATACAAGAATATAACTACTATAATACTGCCTCCTATGTACAAGATTATAACTACTATAATACTGCCCCCATGTACAAGAATATAACTACTATAATACTGCCCCTATGTACAAGAATATAACTACTATAATACTGCCTCCTATGTACAAGAATATAACTACTATAATACTACCCCTATGTACAAGAATATAATTACTATAATACTGCTCCTATGTACAAGAATATAACTACTATAATACTGCCCCTATGTACAAGAATATAACTACTATAATACTGCCCCTATGTACAAGAATATAACTGCTATAATACTGCTCCTATGTACAAGAATATAACTACTATATTACTGCTCCTATGTACAAGAATATAACTACTATAATACTGCCCCTATGTACAAGAAAATTTACTTCTATAATACTGCTCCTACATACAAGAATATAACTACTATAATACTGCTCCTATGTACAAGAATATAACTACTATAATACTGCCCCCTATGTACAACAATATAACTACTATAATACTGCCCCTATATACAAGAATATAACTACTATAATACTGCTCCTATGTACAAGAATATAACTACTATAATACTGCCCCTATGTATAAGAATATAACTACTATAATACTGCCCCTATGTACAAGAATATAACTACTATAATACTGCCCCTATGTACAAGAATATAACTACTATAATACTGTCCTCTATGAACAAGAATATAACTACTATAATACTGCTCCTATATACAAGAATATAACTACTATAATACTGCCCCCTATGTACAACAATATAACTACTATAATACTGCCCCTATATACAAGAATATAACTACTATAATACTGCTCCTATGTACAAGAATATAACTACTATAATACTGCCCCTATGTACAAGAATATAACTACTATAATACTGCTCCTATGTACAAGAATATAACTACTATAATACTGCTCCTATGTACAAGAATATAACTACTATAATACTGCCCCTATGTACAAGAATATAACTACTATAATACTGCTCCTATGTACAAGAATATAACTACTATAATACTGCCCCTATGTACAAGAATATAACTACTATAATACTGCTCCTATGTACAAGAATATAACTACTATAATACTGTCCCTATGTACAAGAATATAGCTACTATAATACTGCCCCTATGTACAAGAATATAACTACTATAATACTGCTCCTATGTACAAGAATATAACTACTATAATACTGTCCCTATGTACAAGAATATAACTACTATAATACTGCCCTCTCTGGACAAGTACATGACAGTTACATCTGCAGTCCTGGTTGTGGAGATGCTGAGCCCCTGGACCCTCTCTTCTCCCTCCGCTCTACCTTGGCGGTATACTATCGCTCCTCATACTCCTGTTGCCGTCCTCCTCTCACATCGATGCTGTTTTCTGCTCGGAGCTGTGACACATGTTCCGGAGTTCCTGACACATCCTGAGACGTGGAGTTGGAGATGTCTCCACACACATGATCCCGCTGGATTTATTTGACTTTTTTTCTGTACACGGTATTTGCCGTCACTTCGGCCGCTGTAGTGAGTATTCGGTAGTAAAGTCATCAGTCGTTTATGAACCTTGATGCGTTGAGTAGAACTGAAGTCCTATAACAGATGATGCGACGCCCAGTAACATGTTTGACATTTACCTCCGCTGTTAGGGACCCTCATGTATCATTGGAGAGTGGCTACATCGAGTCTTTCCTCACCTGGAGGAGCCTGCACGTCTTTGCTTCTAGGCTTCCCGCAGAATACAGGATTTCAGAAGTAAGCTACAAAGATGGTGGTCATGTCTTCTGGACAGTCTGTACCCCAAATCTGAATGTCCCACCTTAATCCTGCAAATCGTCAATCACATCGATGCGTTGGGCACACAATGCCACACGGGGAGCACAATGTTCGCTTCTAGAATTCGCTGTCCACCATGTTCATTCATTTCTCAGTGAATGTGTAGAGGTTAAATATAAGCTCCACATGAAGATACTTGTGGGACACCAGACGGCAGGCGCCATCGGCCAACTTGGGAAGGAGGAGACGCTTGGCCTGGATTATGATTGGTGTGTGTTGAGTGCCAGGAGCACGAAGAACAAGAAGAGTCCTTCCCTGCCAGTTTTCAGGAGACTCCGATATGTCAAGGTGCTTACTTATTGACCAAGATTCAAGTATTAACCCTGAATCCTAGAAAACGGCTCCTTGACCCATAAAATCAAAATCTAGCAAACCAGAAATATTTCCCAGGAGTTTATTTGTTTGACCGTTTGGTGATTTTTTAATTTATTTTCCAATCATCTTCTGATTCTTCTTCTCCGGTCATTTAGAAGATTCTCCACCAATCTAATCGGCCTGTGGAACTTCTGTGCACAAGTTTTAGCTGTTATTTCTGCTGCCATTAATATCACTGACCTCTGTTCTTTTATGTCCGGCCTCTAATATACTTGTTATCTTGGCAAAAACATGCTAACTTTGTAGTGAAGACACCACTAGGTCTTTGAAGCTAAAATGCTGGCAAAACACTCAAAAGATGTCCAGGTGTCTATCCAGCATTCACATTGAATCCATCGATATCCGAGGTACCATAGAGATCCTAAGAAAAAATAAAATCTTTGGTTGGGAAAAGATGGGCAGACGGTGATATATGTGCGAAAAGCTGGGTGGACGATAGATGGATAGCAATGTATATGGAGAAGGCTAGGTAGATGGTGATGTATATGGGAAAAGCTGAGTGGACTGTGATGTGTATGAAGAATGATGGATGGATAGTGATGTGTATGGGGAAGGCTGGGTGGATAATGATGTATATGAGAAAGCTAGGTGGACAGTGATGTATAAGGAGAATGATAGGTAAATAGTGATGTGTATGAGAAAAGCTGGGTGAACGTTGATAAATATGGGAAAAGCTAGTTGGGTGGAGATGTATGTGGAGAAAGCTTCTATCAAAACATAACAATTATTTTTTGTCACTTGGTTTAACAAATACATCTGTACTCAGATTTACCCCCGCTCCCCAGTCTAGAAAGCTCAATTCTGTACCATTGAAACCCAATGTGTAGGGTGCTGTTCATAAAGAAAATAAAAGGATTAAAAAGAGACTACATCCCCAGTAAACACAGACAAAAATGTCTATGTACCGCAGCCAAACAGAACAATGTAACAGAAAAAGTTGGATGTGGTACACAGATATTTCCTCAAACTAAGCAACGAACAAATTAGTGTAACTGGGCGTGACATTTGTGCCCATAGCGGTCCCCTGTCGCTGTCCATAAAAATCCTGGAAAAGAAAGTAATTACAGCACAGTACAATCCTCAGTAAGTCCAAGGTGAAATTGATCTGTAGTGTTGGTACTTGATTATTTTTTAATACATTCGCAATGGCACGATATCCACCATCATGTTCAATGAAAGTTTATGAACTACAGACATCAATACACACCAGATAGGCATTGTAAGGGCATGAACTATTTTAAGTTTATAATAAAATCTTGTATATCCAAAACAAAGGACACACTTTTTTGGTACATACTGTCTCAAAACACAGTCAAGAAAACTTGATAAGGGGCTGAGGATAGATTCCGTGCCCGCCACTTTGGGTGGGACTGGTGGATTTTCAGCCCCCTATGAATCTTTGGGAGCGTATATAGGAAAGGGGTGATAAGATGTCTTTAATCAAGAATGTTCTAAGAAAGTCATCATCGATCAACTGTTTGGCCCTTGCTCCATTAACTATCTCTAGTATATCAAGCTGAATATCAAATTTAGGACCCCTATCCAACCGGACATATGCCTCCTCATCAACTAGTTTTCTGGAAATCTCATTTTCATAGACCTACCGATCCTAAATTACAAAGGCCCCACGCTTGTCAGCTGGTTTGCAAATAATAGATTGATCTTCACCCAATGCTGAAAATTCTTGCCCACTAAAACTTAAACCTTATAGGTAGAGAGGTTTTTGTGAACCACATTTATTACTTCTTTAGAAACCAAATCAATGTATGTTTCTATGCTATTGCCAGCTGTAGGTGACGGGAGTCAACTCTTACAATTCACACCCAAGGATTTACCCCCGAAGGGAATAACCTCACCTCCCTCCTGGATACAGGGAGGTTTAGGTCTACGATCATCTCGCTCTCTCCCTTATTAAAGAACTGTTTCCAGCGTAAAGACCTGAAAAAACGTGTGATATATATTACAAAGTCATCAGTATTAGAAATAGGACAGAAGGGAAAACCTTCCTGAGAACAGAGAGTTCTTCATTGGACAACTTTCTGGAGGAAATATTCACAAGCAGATCTGAGGAGCACCTCCTCCGAGGATGTTGGAAGTAGGTACGATTTCCTCTTCCGTGACCACGTGCTCCTCTTCCTCTCTCTCCTAATTTTTCTCCTTTTCAAGGGTTCTCCTTTTTTGGTTTCCTAAATACCAGTAAGTCCTTCAGATAACTCGGAGTCTGAGTTAGTATTCTACCCCCTGGAGGCAATGTGGGTTTAGATTTATAGCTACACTCTAGCTAAACATACTGTCAGTTATACATACGACCAGGTGCATAGTCGTCAGAATTTTTTGTCCACTTATTGCGTTTAGTACCGTCACGATGGCCGAAAAGTTGCTCTTTTTTGTCTCCTCACTGTTGTGGTGTTTTCAATTTTCTGGAATAAATTGGATTTTTATAAGAATCTCTATGGTGCCTCGGATACCTTTAGGTTTGCTGCTGTTCTTGGAGCTGGTGGAAAATACCTGAAGAATGGAGTGGGAGCAGGTGGAGGCCACGTACTCATCACTGGTGCATGGGAAGTCTATAGTGGACTGAGCTTTCCCTATGGCTCCTATTATAGATCATCGTCATGGTGAAAAACACCTGAATATTGGAGCGGGAGCTGGTGGAGACCACATACTCATCACTGGTGCATGGGAAGTCTATAGTGGACTGAGCTTTCCCTGTGGCTCCTATTATAGATCATCGTCATGGTGAAAAACACCTGAATATTGGAGCGGGAGCTGGTGGAGACCACATATTCATCACTGGTGCATGGGAAGTCTATAGTGGACTGAGCTTTCCCAGTGGCTCCTATTATAGATCATCGTCATGGTGGAAAACATCTGAATATTGGAGCAGGAGATGGTGGAGACCACATACTCATCACTGGTGCATGGGAAGTCTATAGTGGACTGAGCTTTCCCAGTGGCTCCTATTATAAATCATCATCATGTGGAAAACACCTGAAGATTGGAGTGGGAGCTGGTGGAGGCCACATACTCATCACTGGTGCATGGGAAGTCTATACTAGACTGAGCTTTCCCAGTGGCTCCTATTATAAATCATCATCATGGGGGAAAACACCTGAATATTGGAGCAGGAGCTGGTGGAGACCACATACTCATCACTGGTGCATGTGAAGTCTATAGTGGACTGAGCTTTCCCAGTGGCTCCTATTATAAATCATCGTCATGGTGGAAAACACCTGAATATTGGAGCGGGAGCTGGTGGAGACCACATACTCATCACTGGTGCATGGGAAGTCTATACTGGACTGAGCTTTCCCAGTAGCTCCTATTATAAATCATTGTCATGGTGGAAAACACCTGAATATTGGAGCGGGAGCTGGTGGAGACCACATACCCATCAATAGTGCATGGGAAGTCTATAGTGGACTGAGCTTTCCCAGTGGCTCCTATTCTAGATCATCATCATGGTGGAAAACACCTGAATATTGGAGCGAGAGCTGGTGGAGACCACATACTCATCACTGGTGCATGGGAAGTCTATACTGGACTGAGTTTTCCCAGTGGCTCCTATTATAAATCATCATCATGGTGGAAAACACCTGAATATTGGAGCAGGAGCTGGTGGAGACCACATACTCATCACTGGTGCATGGGAAGTCTATAGTGGACTGAGCTTTCCCAGTGGCTCCTATTATAAATCATCGTCATGGTGGAAAACACCTGAATATTGGAGCGGGAGCTGGTGGAGACCACATACTCATCACTGGTGCATGGGAAGTCTATACTGGACTGAGTTTTCCCAGTGGCTCCTATTATAAATCATTGTCATGGTGGAAAACACCTGAATATTGGAGCGGGAGCTGGTGGAGACCACATACCCATCAATAGTGCATGGGAAGTCTATAGTGGACTGAGCTTTCCCAGTGGCTCCTATTCTAGATCATCATCAGGTGGAAACACCTGAATATTTGTCATGTGTGCATCGCCACGAAGATCGTCGCGGTTGCACATTCTGACTTCTCACAGCTGAGTTGCTGTTCTTTGTGTTTGGCAGTTAGGGAGTTAATTCTGTCTGTGCTCAGTTCTGGACTGGTGCAGTTTCTTCCCGGCTGCAATTAATTATTTGTTGATTGGGTTTCCTTTAAATCTCTGGTTGTCTGTGTTGGGAGTTGCCAGTGAAATTCTTCATGCAGACCACAGATAGGATTGTATCTGTATAGACTTAAGTTAAAGAGCTCCTTAGTTTGTTTTAAGCTCACCTTGCTTAGAGTTTAATATCCCAGATCATTTATGTTCCTTCTGTGTTTGAGTGTGTATGCAAGTCTGTGTTTTCTCCAGTCTGTCTTATATGTCTAATCGGTGTATTTAGCAGAGATCAGCCCATATCCCTTTGGTGGTAATCAGAATCCTTCTTAAGACTGATTACAGGGTTCAGGGACTGATAGGAGACAGGGTTAGGCTGGGGGACTTGGACCTCTGAACCATTATCAGTACCTCCAATGTGAGGGATTAGTTAGGACCCCAGTTTAGGGTCAGGTTAGACCCCCGGTCCTCCTCTTTCCTGTGACAGTGTATCAAGTCCTCAAGATAACCCTGAGTTCAACGGATATCGTGTCAGTAAATCTATTCTATATTTACATGCTGATGTTGCTAATCTATATGTTGTATAGAGTGTTGTTCTTTTAAGAATAGTTTACTGACATCGTACACATATCATAAGACCGCGTGACATTTTCACTGGCCAAAAAAATTATTCCCATTGCCATGGATCCAGTACCCAGCTGGCTCTGCAGTTGCAGGGATTATCCATGGAGCTGACGGACATTAAGTCCAAAGTTTTGTCTCCCTCGGAGCAAACCAATTTGAACCTAAAGTAGCTCTCCCGGACAGGTTCACTGGTGGCGAGACAAATTTTTTACCTCAGGGAAGCATGTAAATTGTATTTTCGGCTTCGGCCTCGATCATCAGGGAGTGAAGAGCAGAGAGTGGGAATTGTTATCTCGCTCCTACAAGGGGACCCTCAATCCTGGGCCTTCTCCCTTCCTCCGGATCCCCGGCTCTACAGTCAGTAGATCGATTTTTTACTGCCCTGGGTTTGGTATATGATGACCCAGATCGGGTCTCTCTTGCTGAGACAAAATTACGTAAGATACAGCAGGGAGATCGTCCGGCGGAGGAATTTGCTTCTGAGTTCCGTAGATGGGCCACAGATACTCAGTGGAATGACCCAGCTCTTAGGAGCCAGTTTTGTCATGGGCTTTCTGACAAATTAAAGGACGTTTTGGCTCAGTATGATTCTCCTCCATCACTGGAGGCTGCTATGGCCCTAGCTATCCGTACTGATAGACGGCTCCGGGAGAGGGGTGAGGTAACTCCGCCCCCTGTTGTTACTCCACCTACTACTAAAGTCCCTTATGTTGAGGTTCCCCTTGTCTGTTCGGAGGAGCCTATGCAGTTGGGAGGGACATCATTTCGTAGGAGGGGATTGGCGGTACGCCGCAGGACTAGAAGGTGTTTCTTCTGCGGGAAAGAGGGACATTTTGTTGGGGATGTCCATCCCGTGCCTTGTTGAGCAAAAAATCGCCGGAAAACTGTTAATCCCAGGTTGTGTGGTGGAAAGACAACCTGGGGGTATGTATTTCGTCCGCTAGTTCTTCTCAGTTCCTTGTACCAGTGGAGGTGGTGGTTGGTACGAGAGTGGAGAGATTTTCTGTTCTTCTTGATAGTGGGTCCGGGGGTAATCTGGTTGACGCTCAGTTTGCTCAGGCTCAAGGTATGCATCTGAGTGTATTGGTCAAACCGATCCCTATATTCTCCATTGACGCCAGGCCTCTCGGCCAAGGTAGCTTTGTTCATGAGGTTCATAACATTGACCTTCGGGTAGGGGCAATACATAGGGAACTATTATCTTGTTATGTGTTGGAGGGTCTACCTACTCCTATTGTGTTGGGACTTCCTTGGTTGGTTAAACATAACCCTGTGATTAATTGCAATCCGGAGAAATAAGCCAATGGGGGGAGTTTTGCAAAAGTAACTGCATGAACACAGTCATCATGCGGTCGTGCCTAGTACTTTGCCTCCTTTTTGGAGGACTTTGGGATGTGTTCTCTGAGGAGGGGTGTCAGGAGTTGCCTCCTCATCGCGTGTATGACTGCTCTATTAATTTACTTCCTGATGCTAAGTTACCTAAAGCTAGTTGTATAACCTTTCTGGTCCTGAGAGGCAGGCTATGAAAGATTATATTTCGGAAAGTCTGGCCAAAGGCATATTAGACCTTCATCTTCCCCAGTGGCCGCGGGTTCTTCTTTGTGAAGAAGAAAGATGGAGGCCTACGCCCTTGCTTGGATTTCCGCGAACTTAATCGGATTACTGTTCGAGATCCGTATCCACTCCCTCTGATTCCTGATCTCTTCAATCAAATTGTTGGCGCCAAATGGTTCTCTAAATTGGATCTCAGGGGGGCGTATAATCTGATTAGGATAAAAGAGGGGATGAGTGGAAAACGGCGTTTAAACACGCCGGAGGGACATTATGAGAACTTTGTCATGCCTTTTGGTCTGACTACTGCACCAGCAGTATTCCAACATTTTGTTAATGACATTTTTCGTCATCTGGTGGGGCTGTTTTGGTCGTATATTTGGATGACATTTTAATTTACTCACCAGATCTTGTGTCTCACCAGGAGCATGTGAGACAGGTGTTGCAGATCTTGCGAGACAATAAACTATACGCCAAACTGGAAAAGTGTGTATTCGCCGTACAGGAACTTCAGTTTTTGGGTTTCTTGGTGTCAGCCTCCGGTTCCGTATGGACCCTGAAAAGGTGAGAGCAGTGCTTGAATGGATCAGCCAGAGGATCTTAAGGCTCTGCAGCGTTTTCTGGGGTTTGCTAACTACTACCGGAAATTTATTTGTAATTTCTCATCTGTTGTCAAACCTCTCACTGACATGACAAGAAAAGGGACGGATTTTTCTAAATGGTCGGACAAAGCTTGCCAAGCTTTTTCCTCTTTGAAAAAATGTTTTGCTTCGGCACCCGTTCTCATCCAACCAATGCATCACAGCCGTTCGTTGTGGAGGTGGACGCGTCTGACGTAGGGGTGGGTGCAATATTGTCCCAGGGTCCGTCCCCTGGTAAATGGCATCCGTGCGCTTTCTTTTCTAAAAAATTGTCGTCCGCCGAAAGGAATTATGATATCGGCATAGGGAACTTTTGGCCATTAAGTTGGCTTTTGAAGAATGGCGTCACTTTTTGGAGGGGGCAGTCCACCCGGTTACCGTTATTACTGATCACAAGAACCTGCTGTATTTGGAATCTGCTAAGCGTCTGAATTCCAGACAAGCTCGATGGTCGTTGTTTTTTACCAGGTTTAACTTTGTTGTCACTTATCGCCCTGGATCTAAGATGTAAAGGCTGATGCCTTGTCTCGCAGTTTCCCAGGGGCCGGGAAAATGGATGACCCGATTCCTATCCTTCAGGAGGGGGTGGTAGTGTCGGCTGTATGTTCTGAGCTTGAGGAGGAGGTGTTAGAGGCTCAGGGGGACGCCCCTGCAGGACCTCCAGGGAGACTGTTTGTCCCAAATAAGTTGAGACAAAAGGTTATTGAGGCACATCATAATTCTGCTTTAGCAGGACATCCAGGGAGTAAGGCTACTTTAGATCTCCTTTCTCGCCGGTTTTGGTGGCCTAACGTTAATAAAGATGTTTTAACTTTTGTCGCGTCCTGTGGGGTTTGTGCTCGCTCTAAGACCCCTCATACCCGTCCGTCTGGGACCCTCTTACCCTTGAAACTTCCGGAGCGTCCATGGACTCATTTGTCTATGGACTTCATCACGGACCTTCCTCAGTCGTCAGGGAAGACTGTCATACTGGTGGTTGTTGACAGGTTCAGTAAGATGGCACATTTCATTGCTCTTCCTGCCCTCCCTAATGCTAAAACTCTGGCGCAGGTGTTCATTGGGGAGATTGTGAGACTTCATGGGTTGCCTTCTGATGTGGTGTCAGATAGGGGGTCTCAGTTTGTGTCCAAGTTTTGGAGGGCATTTTGTTTACGTCGGGGATGCAACTGTCATTTTCCTCGGCTTTTCATCCGCAGACCAATGGTCAGACAGAGCGTCTGAATCAAAGCCTAGAGACTTATCTTCGGTGTTTTGTCTCAGAGAACCAGGAGGACTGGTCTTCTTTCTTGCCTCTGGCAGAGTTCGCTCTTAACAACAGGCGGAGCGAGTCCACTGGTAAGTCCCCGTTTTTGGGGCATATGGTTTTCATCCCCAGTTTTGTACATTCAATGGGGGGGCCCTTCTGGGGTTCCTGAGGAGGAGCGTTTCTCGTCGTCACTTGCTTCAGTGTGGAGAGGTGTATTGAATAATCTGAGTGCTATGGGGAACCGTTATAAACGTATGGCTGATAGGAGGAGAGTTTCTGGTCCAGATCTTAATGTGAACGATCTGGTATGGTTGTCTACCAGGAATATAAAACTTAAAGTTCCCTCCTGGAAGCTGGGCCCCAGATTCATCGGGCCGTACAGGATCAGTTCCATAATTAATCCTGTGGCATTTCGTCTGGACCTCCCTCCTACGTTTAAAATTCATAATGTGTTCCACAAGTCATTACTTAAGAGGTACGTGGCACCAGTCATACCATCACCTCTACCTCCTCCTCCAGTGGTGGTCAATGGTAACTTGGAGTTTCAAGTGTCAAAGATCATTGACTCACGTCTGAATCGCCGGTCCCTTCAGTACTGGTGCATTGGAAGGGGTATGGTCCAGAGGAGAGGACGTGGGTTCCTGCGTCTGACATTAACGCAGATCGTTTGGTGCGGACCTTCCACAGAACTCACCCGGGCAAACCTGGCCCTGAGGGTCCGGAGGCCCCTCGTAGAAGGGGGGTACTGTCATGTGTGCATCGCCACGAAGATCGTCGCGGTTGCACATTCTGACTTCTCACAGCTGAGTTGCTGTTTCTTTGTGTTTGGCAGTTAGGGAGTTAATTCTGTCTGTGCTCAGTTCTGGGACTGGGTGCAGTTTCTTCCGGCTGCAATTAATTATTTGTTGATTGGTTTCCTTTAAATCTCTGGTTGTCTGTGTTGGGAGTTGCCAGTGAAATTCTTCATGCAGACCACAGATAGGATTGTATCTGTATAGACTTAAGTTAAAGAGCTCCTTAGTTGTTTTAAGCTCACCTTGCTTAGAGTTTAATATCCCAGATCATTTATGTTCCTTCTGTGTTTGAGTGTGTATGCAAGTCTGTGTTTTCTCCAGTCTGTCTTATATGTCTAATCTGTGTATTTAGCAGAGATCAGCCCATATCCCTTTGGTGGTAATCAGAATCCTTCTTAGGACTGATTACAGGGTTCAGGGACTGATAGGAACAGGGTTAGGCTGGAGACTTGGACCTCTGAACCATTATCAGTACCTCCAAGGTGAGGGATTAGTTAGGACCCCAGTTTAGGGTCAGGTTAGACCCCGTCCTCCTCTTTCCTGTGACAGTGTATCAAGTCCTCAAGATTAACCCTGAGTTCAACGGATATCGTGTCAGGTAAATCTATTCTATATTTACATGCTGATGTTGCTAATCTATATGTTGTATAGAGTGTTGTTCTTTTAAGAATAGTTTACTGACATCGTACACATATCATAAGACCGCGTGACAATATTGGAGCGAGAGCTGGTGGAGACCACATACTCATCACTGGTGCATGGGAAGTCTATAGTGGACTGAGCTTTCCCAGTGGCTCCTATTATAGATCATCGTCATGGTGGAAAAACCTGAAGATTGAAGCGGTCTCTTCTTGTAACCAGTTGACTTCTTTGGAAACCTGAAGCAGTTAAAAGTTGCTGAAAAGCCTGAAGATGTGAACAGCGAGCGGTTCCTAGCTTGGACTGCAGCTGCTCGTTCTTTAGAGCGTTTAGTTGGCGCGTTCTCAGGTGCTTTGCGCGTCGCCTGATGAAGCTTCACTCATAAAATATATATAAACTGACCAATATTTATTCTGGAGTTGAGAACAGCAAAATATGAATCAGTGGGATCTAATATGGAGTGGAAAGATCTGTAACTGCTGATCCTGGAAATATCAGAGATTGTGAGGTATGACAATCAGGCGACCATAGCTAACGGGCTCCTGGTACTGCTGCATCTGACACCTCGATGCTCAGGAGGGCCGCGGAGTCAGGCATTCTGAAGTTGTCAGAAGCCTTCACCACACATTCATTAGAGACCTACAGGAGTCCTGCCCCCGCCGCACCATGGAGGACTCTTAGCCTTTTATGTCCTGTAGAGAAATGTGTTAGAAGTTGATTAAACTTGTAGAACTTGAAAGATTTACGGTCAATACTGAATGGTGCCGGAACTAGTGAGGATAAACCGCGCCACCGGCGCCAACCGCAGCGCAGCCAGTGATTAATCTGTTAATTCTGCTACCAGCGAAGGACGATTCCTGTCAACACTATAAAGAGTCCCTATAGGGAAAGCGCAGGAAAATCCGCCCAGAAAAAGGCAATGAAGATGACCCTGCAAAACGCCCACATGACGCCGGCCACGACGAGCAGGTAGAGACCGCGCAGGGTGCATGTGTGGGAGCGTCATGTACAAGGGCCGGCAGAAATGGAAATATGCATCAGATATACACAGGATATGCAGCAGCCGCTCCTCATCGACTACGGCTGACAACCAGCTGTATGGGAGGTAGTCAGCCCCGCCTCCCGGTGATGACATCACTGAAATAATGTCATGACGTGATCAGACATGAGGCCATTATACTGCAGCACCAGCTCATCTATGACTGCTGACAACCAGCCGGTACACAGTGCCTTGCAAAAGTCTTCACATCCCATGGAATTTTACACATTCTTTCCCATTACACCCCACAAACGTAAATGTATTTTATTCGGATTTTCAAAGTAGCAAGTATTTGTAACATGTAAAGGAAATGGTGCAAGGTTTTCTAATTATTTTACAAATATAAATCTGATAATTGTAAGGTGCATTAGTATTCAGCCCCCTGTAGTCTGATGCCCCTAAAATAAAATTTTAAGTGACCAATTGCCTCCATGAGTCACGTAATTAGTACATTGCGTCCATCTGGGGGTGATTTCTTCTCAGTATAACTGTGAAGGCCGCAGAGGTTTGTGTGAGAACATTAGAGATGGGAAAACCTGAACAGTAAAGTTCGGCGTCCGTACCGAACACCTATTATTCAGGCACAGACTTCACCAGGAAGTCTGTGTTACTGTTCAGGCTCGGCCCCCGGAACACAGGGTGTTTGTCACGCTGTCATGTGCACGGCAAACACTGCTTCTGATTGGCGGTAAAGTCACCACCGTTGGTCAGACAGCATGAGCGTGCAGCTATGATCAGAGGTAAAAAGTTTACCTCTGGTCACTGGCGTCAGGCTGAGTTTGCCTGGTTGGTTATCAAAAATACACAGGAACGCAGGCCGTTTTTTTTTTCAGTTATTTAGAGCGCAGGCGCCGGCTAATGAATATCCCCATCAACCATCGCCTGCTCTCGCTGTTATTAGCAGCAGCAGGTGTAGGCTAATGGGAGCAGTACAGTCATGGCCAAAAGTTTTGAGAATGACACAAATATTATATTTTCACATGTTCTGCTGCCCTCTGGTTTTTATGTGTGTTTGACAGATGTTTTTATCACAGACAGAAATATAATAATTGCAAACATATGAGTAACAAAAGCTTATATTGACAGAATGAGTTAATGCAGCAAGTCAATATTTGCAGTGTTGACCCTTCTTCTTCAGGACCTCTGCAATTCTCCCTGGCATGCTCTACAATCAACTTCTGGACCAAATCCTGACTGATAGCAGTCCATTCTTGCACAATCAATGCTTTCATTTTGTCAGAATTTTTAGGTTTTTGTTTGTCCACCCGTCTCTTGATGATTGACCACAAGTTCTCAATGGGATTAAGATCTGGGAGTTTTCCAGGCCATGGACCCAAAATCTCTATGTTTTGTTCCCTGAGCCATTTAGTTATCACCTTTGCTTATGGCAAGGTGCTCCATCATGCTGGAAAAGGCATTGTTGATCGCCAAAACTGCTCTTGGAGGGTTGGGAGAAGTTGCTCTTGGAGGACATTCTGGTACCATTCTTTATTCATGGCTGTGTTTTTTAGGCAAGACGGGGAGAGAGCCGATTCCCTTGGCTGAGAAGCAACCCCACACATGAATGGTTTCAGGACGCTTAACAGTGGCATGAGACAAGACTGGTGGTAGCGCTCACCTTGTCTTCTCCGAATGAGGCGTTTTCCTGATGTCCCCAAACAATCGAAAAGGGGATTCATCAGAGAAAATAACTTTACCCCAGTCCTCAGCAGTCCACTGCCTGTACCTTTTGCAGAATATCAGTCTGTCCATGATGTTTTTTCTGGAGAGAAGTGGTTTCTTTGCTGCCCTCCTTGAGACCAGGCCTTGCTCCAAGAGTCTCCGCCTCACAGTGCGTGCAGATGCACTCACACCTGCCTGCTGCCATTCCTGAGCAAGCTCTGCACTGCTGGTAGCCCGATCCCGCAGCTGAAACACTTATAAGAGACGGTCCTGGCGCTTGCTGGTCTTTCTTGGGCGCCCTGGAGCCTTTTTGGCAACAATGGAACCTCTCTCTTTGAAGTTCTTGATGATGCGATAGATTGTTGACTGAGGTGCAATCTTTCTAGCTGCGATACTCTTCCCTGTTAGGCCATTTTTGTGCATTGCAATGATGACTGCACGTGTTTCTTTAGAGATAACCATGGTTAACAGAAGAGAAACAATGATGCCAAGCACCAGCCTCCTTTTAAAGTGTCCAGTGGTCTCATTCTTACTTAATCATGACAGATTGATCTCCAGCCATGTCCTCATCAACACCCACACCGTGTTTAATGAGCAATCACTGAAAAGAGGTTAGCTGGTCCTTTTAAGGCAGGGCTGCAATGATGTTGAAATGTGTTTTGGGGGATAAAGTTCATTTTCTAGCCAAATATTGACTTTGCAAGTAATTGCTGTCAAGCTGATCACTCTTTATAACATTCTGGAGTATATGCAAATTGCCATTAGAAAAAGTGAAGCAGTAGACTTTGTAAAAATTAATATTTGTGTCATTCTCAAAACTTTTGGCCATGACTGTAGTTCCATCAGTTGATACCTCTGATCACAACTGCGGGAACACACCCTGATTTAACAGCTTGGGAACCGCAGCTGTCTTTCTGGCAGTAATGATTTTACCATCGATCAGAATCAGTGTTTGCCACGGTGTTATGCACATGACAGCGTGGCAAACACTGGATGTTCAGTCCCCCCCATGTTCAGTTCCAGTACTGTTCTGGTACCCGAACCCAAACTTTTTTTTACCAGTTCGGCCCCAACCCACCAGACCCAAATATCAAGGGATCCGACAATCTCTAATTTGGGTCAAATAGCATCATGAAATCCAAGGAGCTCACCAACAGGTCAGGGATAAAATGGTGGAGAAAAGTAAAGCAGGGTTAGGGTTATAAAAAATAGCCCAAGCTCTGAATATCTCACGGAGAACTGTGCAATCCATCATCCAAAATGGAAGGTGTATGGCACTAGCGTAAACGTACCAAAGACATGGCCGTTCACCTAACCTGATACCTCAAGGAAGGAGAGCACTAATTGAGAAGCCGCAAGGGGCCTATGGTCACGCTAGAGGAGCGACAGGGATCCACAGCTCAGGGAGAGAATCTGTCCACAGGACAGTTATTAGTCTTATACGGAATATATATTGGCTTTTTTTTGGAAAATAGGAAAACGAAGCTATTTGTAAAAGCCATAAGAAGTCCCATGTAGGGGACACAGCGAGTATGTGGAAGAATGGGCTCTGGTCAGATGAGAATGAAGGAGAACTTATTGGGCTAAATGTAAAACGCTACGTGTGGCAGAAAACTAACACTTAACATCACCCTGAAAACACCATCCTCCCGTGACACATGGTGGTGGCAGCATCCTGCTGTGGGGAGGCTTTTCTTCAGCAGAGGCAGGAAGTTGCTCAGAATGATGGGAAGATGGATGGAGCTAAATACAGGGAAATCCTGAGGAAAACCTGTTAAGGCTGTATAAGACCGAGACTGGGGTGTAGGGTTTACCTTCCAGCAGGACAACAACTCCAACATCCTGCCGAGCCACAATGGAGGGTGTAGATCAAGCATATTCCGTGTGTGATCATCACTGTCCAGACCCAAAATCCCAGAAATCTGTGACAAGAGGGAAAACACTGATCACAGACGTCTCCCTCCAATGTCACTGGCGAGAGCGAGGGGGCAAAAGTCACCTCCCAGATGTGCAAAACTGGGAGAGAGACCCCAAAAGACTGCAGAGAAAGATGGAGGGGACAGACCCCAAAAGACTGCAGAGAAAGGTGGGAGAGACAGACCCCAAAAGACGCAGAGAAAGGTGAGAGAGACAGACCCCAAAGACTGCAGAGAAAGGTGGAGAGCAGACCCCCAAAAACTGCAGAGAAAGGTGGAGAGACAGACCCCAAAAGCTGGGAAAGGTGGGAGAGACAGCCCCAAAAGACTGCAGAGAAAGGTGGGGAGACAGACCCCCAAAAGACGCAGAGAAAGGGGGGAAGACAGACCCCAAAAGACGGGAGAGAAAAGTGGAGAGACAGACCCCAAAGATGCGGAAAGGTGGAAAGACCCGCCCCCCAAAAAACTGCAGAGAAAGGGGGAAGACCCCAAA